>SCDY01000367.1:0-78457 GCA_004143825.1 Drosophila micromelanica
CAAAATGGCTTCGAACGTGAAAATCGGTTCAGTTTTGACAAAGTTATGGGAGTTGGAAATGTGGGAGCTATGGATTTGAAAGCTTTACATGTCAAAATTGTTGTCGATTTTGGCATGATTTTTGACCAAAAATTTGACCCCCTCAAAATCATCTTTAATGTTGTTTTTTATGCTAATTTTGACAAATGCAATTGATTAAAAACATAAATTCGCAAATTAAAATTTTGAAAACATTTTTTTTTGAATATACATAAGGGGGGAGTAGGTGATTTTTTGATCAAAAAATTCAAAAAAATTTTATTTTCAAAAATGGATATATTTTGAATGTATAATCAATCTGTATGACAAATCATGAAAAAAATGCCTTCAAACATGAAAATCGGTTCAGTTTTGACAAAGTTATGCGAATTTGAAATATGGGAGTTGTGCATCCGAGAGCTTTACATGTAAAAATTTTCGTCGATTTTGGCATGATTTTTGACCAAAAATTTGACCACCTCAAAATCACCCTAAAAGTTGTTTTTTATGCTTATTATGACAAATGCAATTGATTAAAAACATAAATTCGCAAATTTAAATTAGGAAAAAATGTTGTTTTTTAAATAAGTAAGGGAGAAATAAAACTAATTGAGTTAATTATATTTAGTAAAAAGTTGTGTTAACACAAGAAAAATGTTATCAAGAAGATGTTAGTAAAAGCGCGCCAAAGCTATGCAAAAAAAGAGGTCAAACTATTTTATTTACTATTAATGTTGTAGAATTTTAGCGCAATTGAATAATTATTAATTGACGTATTTATTTGAGAATGTTGGAACTATTGTACACCTGTAGAGAAATAACTTAATATCACTTAAAAAGAAGAAGAAGAAGCTGTACGAGCAGCTCCTCAAGCGATTTGCAGTCGCGGTGGTTGCTAGTTCTTGCCATGGCCAAGAAGTCGAAGCGGGTGTGTGTGTGTGTGTGTGTGTGCTGGTCCATGGTCCACGTGCTGCGTAGTCTGGCAACAAGCAGCCAACCACCGGCCATAGAGTCGAGTTGTTGCCCCACCTCCCCACCCCCCTCCAAGCCAACCCACCTCAGCTCACTTTACCTCAGCTCGCCACGAGTTTGGACTTCGGCTTTGCTCGTTTGCTCGACTCGTTCGACTTCCTGGGCTGGCCGGGCAGTGTCTTCCTCTTTTGCGTAATTTACGAGATTATTTCGCACACGCACGCACACACACGCACACTCGCACACACACATGGACACACAGCTACGCATAATGATGTTGGCTTGTCTTGGACAGCAGGCGGCAGGCGGCCTGGCGTTTGACTAGTGGGTGATTGAGTGGGTGGGCGAGTGGGTGGTTGGGTGGTTGGGTGGGTGGCTTGCTTTTTTGGGTGGTTTTGGCTTGTCGTAGTTATTGCTTGCGGGCATTCATTTTAATTTTAAAACAACAGCAAACGAGAAAGGCCTAAAACATACAACGCTTACAAATGGCAAACAATTTGAGACACACACACACATGGCTTGGTTGTGTGTGTGTGTCCTTTAAGGGTTGCCAGGCATATCTAATGACAGCCAACTACTCGCATCCAATATTCATCCTGTAGCTGGTACGCTGCGTCAAACGGCGGTCAAGTGAGCATTTTTTAGCGTTGATAAATAGGATAGAGATAAGAACAGAAGAATAGATGTGGGAATAGATCAAATAGCCAAAAACAGGCAATAGAGATTATGATAAAAAAAATATGAATTTGATAAACATCTATATGTGAGGCATTAGCATTTAGTTAATGTGCTACACAAAAATCTGTTATCAAATATATCAAAGTTGATTGGGTTCTGGGTATAAAATTAAAAAACATAAAATTAAGAACTACCTAAATCAAGTGTAGCTGGAAATTATCTAGGTTGAGAACAATTTCTTTTTTTTTTAAACATTCTTTTAATTTGTAAATTTTGGAAATTTAAGACTAAAATATACTGCCTAATTTAAAAAACATGAAAATTTATTTTTAGTTTAAATACAATTTGTACTGTAATAAGGTTTTTGTTGTTTCTAAAACTGTTTCTATTTAATGAATGATACTTACGTGATACTTGATATAAAATGGTATTTAAGAACGATATGTTCTTGAAATTTTGAAAAACAAATCGGTTTTGTCTCAAAGTAAACTTGAGCTGCGGCGACTCACAAATCAAATTTAGTTTTTCAAAGCTCCATTAGAACCCGAGATCAATAAACAAATAAGGTGCAAAGCGCATTCGATGCTTTAATCCGAGTTTATAATGAGGTAAACTGATAATGAATTATATGTAAGTAAGTTATATATCAGTATGGCATTTAGTTACAAGCTACAACAACCTAAGACAATAAATTATTGACTGGGTAATTTCATAGTTGCTTGTTTCTAAATTCCGGCACCCATATTGGCTCGAACCTCGTCATATTTTTTGTTATAATTTTCCACGCAATTTAAAAGAAATTAAATTTGTTAATTGAAAGGACATAAAGACTTTAATTAAGCCAAATAATTTTATTAAAATTATATAGTTTAATACGGTTGAATTGTTCCGTTACAGGTTCGATTCGCCCCCAGATATAAATGCTAAATAGAAATAGTTATATATGCATATAGGAGCTGCTCGGGCTTATTAATTACATGGCATGTCCTTGGGGCGCCTTCATACAATGGCCAGTGTTGTGCAGGTCTTTTATGTGGCTGGCTGGAACCCTTTGGCCGGCCACTGCCACGCCCCCCCCCTGTGCAACAAAAGGCGGGTGTTGTGAACGCTTTCAGTGTCATTAGTTTTGAATAAGCCATAAATTAAAGATTAAAATGTATGCAGCATGCGGCTGCTTCTTCTTCTCTTTTTCAATTCTTTTTTGCTGGCTTTTAATGGTCATGGCCCAGCGGCCGGGCGGCTGGGCTTGGTTGGGACAGGGGGCGGGGGCGGGGGCGGGGCAGGCGAACGGTGTTGGGTAACGTGAAAGGGAAACATAAGTCCAAACAATGGCCAAACGACTTCGAAGAAGGAGAAAGCGGCCGAGGCATTTCATAAGCAGGAGGTGTGTGTGTGTGGGGGGAGGGGAGAGGAGGAACGAGTACAATGACGACGCAGCTTTGGCAGCAGCCTCCTACACACATTCACACACAGTCACACACACTCACACACACACGCGCGTGTGGCCAACCCCCAAAATAAAGCATTGCAAAATTTGCATATGTGTGTTTGCATAAATGTGTATGTGTGTGTGAGTGCCAAAAACTGCTGGCGTAGGTAAATTAGTTTGCTTCGGTATGTGTGTGTGTGTGTGTGTGTGTATTGGTGTGTGTGTGTGCCAAGGTGGTGCGCACTTTCCAGTCGCCTTTAAAACTGTAAGTTTGTGTGTGTGTGTGTGTGTGTGTGTGTGTGTGCGTGCCAGAGTGTGTGTGTGTGTGGCCAGCCTGGGCAGTTGTTGGACACACTCACACACACACACGCACACACACACACATACGCACACTTACGCACTTGGCAAACTCGCTTTGACGCATGCCCGAAAAAGTATGCAACACAATTGTGCTAACTATGTTGCCCCTCCCTAACTCCTCCTCCCCCTTTCGGCCAGCAATGTTGTAGCCGATGGGGTTAGCAGCAAGACATGAGTATTGCTTGTGTGTGTGTGTGTGTGTGTGTGTGTGAGAGAGTGCGTGTGCGTGCTTCCTATTGTAAAATGCAAAACGTCTACAACAATGGGCAGCAGCAGCAACCCTTAGAGCAACAGCCTACCCCCCACTCTACCCCCTCAACTATCCGTTAGCTGGCAACTATAACTACAACTATAAACTACAAATGAATGCCCATGTTTTGTGCTGCCCCCGCGCCCCACCCCCCTCGGCCCTTTACAGCTTTTCAGTTTTGATTATCAAAATAACTTAATTTATGTTGCTGCTGCAAACGTGTGTGTGTGTGTGTGTGTGTAAGCTGCCGCTAAACGGGCAGCTTAAGTGACATAAATGTGGCACTTTCACAAAGTTGTTGCCAGTTGTTTGTTGTTGTTGTTGTTGTTTTATTTTAGCCATCAAAAACTTTTGTCTAACATTTTTGCACTTTGATTGTCATTGTTATTGCCGCTGTTGTTGAAATGCCACAGCACACTTTGTTTTCTCTAATTTGAATAGTTAAACCGATTGAAGGCCTAAGCAATTAAAATCGAGAGTAATTAAAAGTTGAATTAAAACGATCTATTTGCTACAGAAGATCTTTATGTAGAATCTCACATATAGGTCGGCTTTAATCCTCGTTTCCGATTTCTCACACATTTTTGGTCGCCCAATTTTTTCTCAATCTTGTTTCGTAGTCTTTCCTTCTCTCCCTGTTGTTTTCATTCATTCTCCTTCTCTACACCTTCCTCATTCTCTATACCTTTACTTTTTTATCTCTGACATTGTATATTTTTTGTCTCTTTCTATCTCTCTCTCTATTAGCCTCGCTTTCTCCTTCTCTCTCTCTACCTCTCCTTTTCTCTGTTGCTGTTTTATTTAACTCTTCTCTTTACTCCTCTTTCTTCGTGTCTCTCTCTCTGTCTCTCTCTCTTTTGCTTATCTTTGTCTCTCAATAAGCTAAAATTTGATGATCGATATATATCGATTATACAGCTATTCAGCCTTCCTCACCTCGGGCCACCCTGTTGAGAACAAAAAAAAAATAATCACTTATTATTATCGACATTGATAAAATTAACAAACCTATCGGTGTTCATTTTTCTGGCTCTGATGATAAATTTGATAATTAACCAAATTTGAGTAATTTTAACACAATGTCAAAGAGTAGACATCATTAAGTGATGGTCTCCGCCCACACACACACACCCCTTTGCTCACGCCCACAAAATGTTTAACTGTAAAGCCTCTCCTGAGCACTCTAGCACTCTATATAATTCCATAGCGAAAGCGCTTTCAAGTTGGGCAAAAAAAAACAAAAGCGAAGGCCCACAAGGTCCAATTAAACATAATTGCGTGGCCGCCCACTTTGAAGCCCCGCCCACTTAGCAGGCGACTGAAAAAAAAAATAAACGAAAGAAAAGTAAAGTTGGGCAAAAGTTATAGCTCTTCTTTACCAAAAAAGAATTATAAAATAAAATAAAATACATTTATTATAAACTAAATGCACGACTTGTCGATGCTCCTTAAAAAGCTATTGAGATCTTTGAACCTTCAAGAATATATATTTATAATGAATGAGTGTTAAATGTACTTAAAGATATAGATATAAAGTAAACATTATATAGAGCTATAAATTTTGGGTAACTATTTATATGATCCGAGGTGTTTTCGAAACGAAAAATTTCCAGTAAAAACAAGATTATAAATTAAACTCTATTTCAAAATTCGATTGGGATTAAGACTTCTTTGACTTGACCATTTATAGAAATTTCGGAATTGATTCGGAGTCGGAGTTAAATTTTTTGTGCAATGAACACATATCAAAGTTGATTGTAAATAAGACCCAATTTCGAAATTCGATTAGGACTCATTTTTAACATATTGCTGGATTTCCTTGACTTGACTACTCATAGAAGTTTCGGAATTGATTCGGAGTCGGAGTAAAATTGTGTATACAAAATGAACACATATCAAAGTTGACGGACCCTGTTGACCCTTTTGATTGCTGGGTATCCAAAGGGCAAAGCTGGCCCCTCGAGAAGGCGATGGCCAGTAAATAAGTGAGCTTCGACGATGGACATAATGAGCTGGGACCCTTGGCCCGCATCCTCATCAACATCCGCATTCGCATCCGCATTCGCATTCGCAATCGCGCAAGGGTTGCCAACTAGATAAATGAAAATCGACATTTATATACACATTTAAAATAAGACGCCAAAGTAATAGCAAAAGTTACAACTAAACAGAGAGATACCCTAGGTAAAAAAAATCAAAAAAATGTTAAAATTTTTTTTATACTACAATGTAATATCAAAAGATAACCTAACTTTTTTTAAGTTACCAAATATCCGAAATAAATTGGAACTGTGAATGATATATACAAAAAATGTTTTTTCAATATTTTGACACTTTATAAACTATATCTAACCCATTAGTGAAGCCTGCCTAAACAATTGTCTGTTTTACAGGGTATATGAGGAAGAAGCAAGTGGATTTTATAATTCTTCTACAGCACTCCCTACCCATCCTCTTCATATTTGGCTAAGTATATTAATTAATAAAAGGCGTGGTCAATTGCCTGGCTAAAGGTCCTTTTCATTCCTTTTCTCTCTATGTATCTATGTATAAATATATTTTTGATTGAAAAGGTCACAATAGATCAAAAGCTTTAAAGACAGTGATCCATGAAAGAAAGAGCGAGAGAGAAAGAATATGAAATAAAAGTGTATGATAGAGAGAACCAACTTTTTTTCTATCCATCTCGCTTTCACTATTATATAGCGTGTGAGAGAGTGTGAAAGAGATTGAGGTTAAGGGGGATGAGAAAGACTCTATGTGAGAGAGGGAGAGAATGTGTGTGAGAAACAGATACAGAAGTGAAAGTGTATGATAAAGAGAAAGAATAAAAATAAAAATCTTCCAATTTGTCTCTTTGCCTTAAATTTTACAATGCTTCTTCAATTGTGCATACCATATAGGTATACTTACATATATGTATACATATCTGATCAAATCGAAAAATCTATAGCTTGAGTTAAGTTTGAATTTTTATGAATTAGGTTTGGTTTTTTATTTTGTAACTGATTCAAGCTCAGTAAATATCAATATCGGTTGACAATATATTTTTTAATTCCAAATGATAAAGTATCTGTATCTGTATCCTTGTATCTGTACCTGCTTTAACTATGCAAGGGTATTTAAGGTTCGGTAAAGATAACTTTTTTCTTATTCGGGGGTTTTTTTTGGTTATTTTTTGCTGCCTTTGGGAAGTTTTTCTTACTTTTTTATTCGCAAAGAACTTGCGATTGCCACCCCTTTACTTGATTTGTGTGGACCGTTGTCCGTGGCATGCAGGACGAAGGACGACGACTGGGACTCTTGGGCTTGGGCTTGGTCCTGGGGCATGGGGCTTTCTTTTGCGTACTTTTTTACTTTACTTTTTTTCCGTAATACCCTGCAAAGCTTGAAAATTGATGAAAATGGGTATCATGGTTTTGGGTAAACTACGACTCCTTAATGCATATATGTTCTTGATCAGCAGCAAAAGTCTATTCATTTTTGGAACATAGGGTTTTCTATAGCAAACGTAAATCAACTAAATATTATATTTATATATTTTTTTATATTCTATTTTTTTTTAGTATTCAAAAATCCAATATATTTGAAATTAAAAAATATCGCTTGGATTTATTATTATTTATTTTAATTTTTTTAATAAATTATTTACACTTTGAAAAAAAAAAAGGTAGACTGCAGCTGATTGCAGGGTATCTGCTCGTCGAGCACTCATGACCTGTGCTTTTTTTTGTAGTTTTATTTACTCGCCTCGACTGCCGTGCACTTTATGTCCAATTTTTTCGACATGTATTTGCCGCGTGCTTTTTTTGCTGTTCTCGTCTTCTTCTTTTTATATATTTTTTCTTATTTTTTTTTTGTGTTGTTCGGTGTTTAAATTAGAACTTTGTTCGTGCTTTGAATTTTTAAGTTCTAAACTCAAGGGGGTATTTTTTGCGCTATCCTTTTCCTTGGACTTTTTTGTAGGCGTTGCTCGGGCTAAAGTGAAAAAAATAACGCTGGTCGACAAAAAAAAAAGGGGAAAATGAGTTTCACTTTTGCTGGCCGTGGTGGAGGCGTTGGGTGGGGAGGGGCGGTAGTGTGGAGCTCAAAGTGAAAGTGAAAGTGAAAGTAAAAGCGAATGTGAAAGTGCGTGGGCCAAAGCAGAAGAAGACATCAGTGCCAGAATTGGGGTTGGGGTAGGGTGGGGGGATGTATAATAGTAGCAGCCGTTGATACATTGCGTCCACTCTAAATGCTCCACTGTGGCCGCCCAAGCAGCTGCTGCTGCCTGCTGCCTGTTGCCGGGAGCTGGGAGCCAGGTCCGCCAGGATCTAAAGTCCTGCGAGAGCCACGCACACTTGGGTTATTATCAAATTGAATAGAAATAAATGCGACTGCATGTGAGTTTAAATTGTGCGAGGACGTGTTCAGGCCAACATCGAACCAGGGTTGGGCGAGGGGGAGGGTGGGGGAGCCGGATTGGAAAGGGGATGCTTAGTTAGTTGCCAAACTGAGCGAGTGAACGCTAATCAGAGGATTGTAGAAACTTTTGCCATGTTGCCAGTTAACCGAGCTGCATTAGTTAAAAAACAGGCAAGAAGGGGGAGGGATATAAATTTAGTTCATATTCTAAGAGGATTTGTGATAGTTAACATATGTGAAGCAAAAGTTAGAAAAGTGCTTCGCGTTAGTTTCCCCAATACAACAAATTTTTGATATCGTTTATTTAACTAAGTTTTTCTTAAAACCTAATTTTGAAGCTTGATTTCTCATATTCATGAACATAAGTTGTTTTTAAAAAATATTTTTAATTTTCTCTCTTTTGAATTAAGCGACTTAAAAATAGTTTATAAGCTTGATGTCAACATAATATTTTTGATAATAACATAATATATTAATAATAAGCATTATTCTATGCAAGTTTTTTTGTATAGGGAACAGAAAACCAGTTAAAAAAAATACAATTATAAAAATAAAATTTCTTGGAGTCTTGCGTTGTATCAATTTATATTTGAGCTAATAGAAAATTACAAAATAATCGTCGATTTTCTTAAACACGTTACAAAAAGTGCCGCAAGAATTGGAAAATGATTTTAAACTCAATATCTTTATAAAATAAAAAATTATTATTTGAAATTTATTTCAACTGATAAAAAATTTGACGATTTTTTTTAAACAAGTTTTTCTTAATCTATTTTAATGTGAAAATTTTCCAAACATATAATTTTTTCCCCGCATATTTCATTCAAACTTATATCTTTTATTCACATGAATTGCTCAATAATCATCCACGATTTTGTTGTGCCTTTTAAACCCTTTTTACCCTCCAGAATTAACATTTGAATTGCATCTCAAGGACAGAAAAATAAGAAACTGAATTACTTGTAATTAAGCAGATAGAATCTGGAGATGAAAGAAAAAAAAACGTGAACTATCTGGAATTTGGAACGGTTAATGCGCACTTTTAAATCGTCCGATTGTCCAACTATTTTTTTGCTTCAAAATGAAATTAATGTAATGAAAGATTTATACAATTTCCATTTGCCAAGTCAGAGGACAAAAAGCCCAAGTGGAAATGGGGCAGCTGAGACATGAAGATAAACACATGCCAAATGAAAGGCAAAGTACGAAGAAAAAACAAGGCAAAAAAAAGAGCACAACATTTTTTGGAGAAGAAGACTAGAAGATACCCTAGAGTTATAAAGTTGTTTTTTTATTACTTTAAAATCTACTAAAAAGTATGGATATGTTTTTTATTCAATTTTATATACATTTTTAATTAATTTAAAGTTGAGAAAAGCATTTGATTTTTTTCTATTATTTTTTCTATTAATCACATATCAAATTAGAAATTTTTAACTTAAAAAGTTTCTGAGTTCACAGAGAAAAATAATGATTTAAATTAGTTAAGGTTATTGTAATTTTTTTGAAAAGCATTTTTAGCATTATTTCTGCACAGGGTATAAAGTCAAGAAAGTAAGAATAAATAAAAAACAAAAACTAAACAGATATAAAACGAAAGACAAACCGGACAGCGGACGGACATTTGGGACACACCTCGCTCGCTCCAACTACAAAGTCCATAGAGAAAAATTACATTAATGTAATTTTTTGTTTTTCCTTGATATTCTCCGACTAACCCCAAGACAGAAGAGGCACAAGGACGAGAAGAGACGAAGAGACGAGAATGAGAATGAGAACACGATAACCGGGAGGTGGCTGTATAATGAGGCCGAGCACAACCCTATCTTTCGCTTTGTTATTAAAAATTTCCATTTAAAAATAAATGAAAACTAAATAGAAACTGAAAACGCGGGGCAAAAATTTTGATTTTAACCCCGTTTTTTTTGTTGTCTTCACAGGCGAAAATGCCGCGGCAAATGCCGCTGCCAAACTTTTTAACCCTTTTCTTTAATTAAAAAAGAAAATGCAAAATATATAGATATATATTTACTCCTCTATATATATATATTCATGTATAGAGCAGGACAGCTGGCGTTGAATTTTAAAATGCTTTTCAATATACAAAAAACCAAAAATAAAAAAAGACAAAAACAGCGAATTAAAAAAAAAAAGTAAAAGAAATAGAAAGACGACGGAAAAGTACATAAATTTCGACAGCCGTTGCCCCGAAAGGGTTTAACGCCAAAGGGGTTGGGGTGCTTGGTTGGTGGGGTTGGGGGGTTGGTAAACGGAAAAACCAAAGAAAAAGTAAAGTAATTATTTTGCATTTGCGTAGATAAAATTAACGATGATGGCGACCAAGAAAAAAAAGGAAGAAAGTTCGGTTGGGGGTTGGGTGGGCCAAGGCGGATTTTCGGCAAAGCGAGGCAGTGACAATGGCCATGCCCACCCCCAACCCCCAACCCCCACCCGCCGGCGGCGTCACTAACCCCATCATTATGCCAATTCAGCTGTCAAAACTTTGTGCGTATTTTAATTTTTCTTCTCTTTTGCACTGTCTCTCTCTTGTTTTTTTTTTTCCTCTTTTTTGTCGCGTTTTATGGCCTGGAAAAGGTTCGGTTCGGCTCGGATTGGGGGTTGGGGGCCACAAGTGCTCTGATTGGGGCGTTCTCTTTTTTTTTATTTTTTGGTTGGACTCTTAAGTGCGTGCGCTTGATTTTCGTTGCTGTGATTCCTCGCCAGAAAATTTGAATATGCATGGAACGTAGTTGCCGAGACTTTGATGCATGCCACGTGCGTAGCCAGTGGCCAGCACAGAGGGGGGTTGGGGGGTGTTGGAATGGGCATCGGGGTTGGCTAGTTAAGTCCACATTGATATAGATTGCTATATGTGCGAAGTCATTAGAAGTTCTAGTTCAGGTGTTAAAACCAAATTCAGGTGAAGGTTAAAAATAAATTTGTAGTTATTTGTAATTTGGTATTTTGAATTCTTTGTTTTCTGAGGTGATCAAAAAAATATGAAATTCGAAGACTGAATATTTTTAATTTAAGGATTTACAATGACCAAATTGTTGCTTGTATTTAAATATTTTATTTATTTTAATATTAAAATATATTCCTTATATATTTATTATATGAATATTTATATAATACTTTTATTTAATGCTATTTCTATTATTATATTATCATTATTATTATTATTATAAATATATCTAAAAACTTGGACAACTTTGCTACCCTCTTGACCAAATTTCGTATTTTGAATTAGGGTTCAAGAGGTCACTTGATAACCTTCGATCTTTTGCTTATTGAGCTTCAGTTCCCTAAAGTTTTTTTTATTTTTCTGCAGTTTAGTTTTTTGACTATGTTTTTTTTTTGGATAGTCAAGAAACCAACTTTTCTTTCCACAAGAGATCGTATTAAATTTTGTTCAGCTTTTATCAATACATTTGCTGGCGCTTCATGTGGAAAAAGAAAAGAAAATAAAAAGAAAATCCATCAGCTTTCTTTATGCTTTCCCAGTGGCACTATTTAGATGCTTATCTCGCCCATTAACCCCACCCACCGCACCCTGTCAGTTACCCCAACCCCCCTGCCTGAAACGCCACTGCTTGTTTGATTTGTACAGCTGTACTTCGCACTCGTTACTCCATCAACTTCCCCACCCCCGCCCTACCAACCCCTTTCCCCCCAATCGGCGCCTTACGCACTTTTATTTTGCATACCAACAACAAAAATTGCTTAGGCAAAAAAAATCAAGAAAGAAAAAGGGGTTGATTATGGTCACTAGCAAATTGGTAGTACGCAGCCTCCCCCCACTTACCCCTGCCCCTTGCCGCCCACCGCGGTCCAGTCAAGCCAGGAACGGGAACAGAGCGTCGACAAGGACTACGACGCGACAAGGACAAAACAAAACCGGGCAAAAGTGGATGTTTTTTTTTGTGTTATTTTTATTTTATTTTGTTTTTTACTTGGCTGCTGTTGATTTTCCTCTTTATACAGCTATATACATATACATATATAGGTGTATATATAAATTTTCGTATTTTTCTTTATTTTCTTCTTTTTTTTTATTCGCGCGCAATTTTCGGTGTTAAGAATTTTCCGAGCTGGCCCTTTGCCTCCCCCATCTACCCATAGGTGGCGTCTACATAAGATATTTATTTATAGCACTATATAGAGAAAACGAGAGAGAGAGAGAGAGGGGGGGGGGGGGGGGTAAAAAGGGGGTAAGTGCTGGGGTTGAGGCTTTCTTTTTAAATTTTTGTAATATTTCAATGTCATTTCGCTAATGCGCCGCGGCCAGCGCACTTTTTGGCCAAGTACAGTTGGCAACAAAGGCCAGGGCCGACCGAAGGCAAATGAAAACGAGTTAAGAGGCATCTTAATTGCCCAGCGCCATCTGTTGGCCAGCGGCCGTAACAACAACAAGCCCAATTTCAATTGCAGACCAAAGTACAGAAAAATGGCAACTGAATGAAAACTTGGCGCATAAATAACAACCAAGCAGACACACACACACACACACACACACACATGTGCTCTAACATGTTATCAAATAAACAAACAGACAGCGCGACAGACAGACAAAACGCATTTCCCTTTCAGCTTTTGGCCAGCGGCACAGCGGGTAGCTAACGGTAGATGGGCGGCGGGCTAAGAGGTCTGCCATACGTCCAGACTCATGTGAACATCAAATGGGGGTAGCAAGGCGGCAGCCACACACTTGTACACACACACACACACACTCAAACACACACAGACACAAATGCGCGCTATCTAAAGAAGGTAATCGCACGTAAGTCGTGACGTCCAGTAAAAAATGCAAAAAAAATAAAATAAAATATAAAATAAAATAAAATACAAACACAAAAAACTAACCGAAACTTGATAAGTACACGACTAAAAGTTACCCCTTAAGATAATGTATTACTTTGATTTTGCACAAAGAAATAAATAAGGGTAAACTTTATGGATAAGAAATATTTCTATAATTATATAAAATATATATTATTGAAAAAATCAGCTATAAATTCGAAGAGTTTATGTCAATATTTTACTCTATATAATCTGTTATTTTATATAAAAAAATATTGAAATAACTGTTTTGAATTTTTTCAAATAATACATTTTACTTGATTATTGATTATTCATTTATTAATATATCAATATTTATTGATTGAAACGAACACTCTCAATGGAAATACTTGAATACAGTTTCTTTGTTGAAAAAACCGATTAATATATTTTTTTTTTTTTAACTTTTTAATATTAATGTATCTTTTTCAATATTATTATCGCTCTTTTTGAATTTTGAACTTTTTTATATATGTGTAGTTTTCAATATTATTACCTATACCAATCAGATCACTAAAACTTTGCAATAGATTAAATTAAAAGCAATTTCAGCTGCAAGTCAGAAATAAACATAGATAAATTTTCGGCAAAATTGTGAATGCTTGTTTGTCATGCTTAAATTTTAAAGTTAATTTACAGGGTATATTCGCAACGAGAAAATAAACAAATCGAAAACAGAAAAGTGCCAGAAACTGCTATAGATGTTTCGACCTGTAAAAAATTCATGCGTCTTTGTGCGTTCTGACGCAAAAGCTCAACAGACGGTCGAACGCACGCATTGCCACCTCCCCATCCACCTCCCTTGCCCCACCTCCCCATCCACATCCAGAGTGAGATTCTTTGCCACGTCCTGAAACGTAGTTCAAGCCACGTGTGTTTGTGTGTGTGTGTGTGTTAGGCCTGGGCAGCTGCTGCCTTCTTTTTTTGGGCCAACAGCAAAGCTCGCCTAACTGATTTTCACATTGCCCAAAAGTTTAAATTCCAATTGGATTCGATTATGTCCGGGAATTAAATAACAATCAGTCAGCGCTTGACACGACTTTAAACCAAGTCCCGCAACTGAAAACATTTTTGACTCGGCCAAACAAGGCATAAGCCACGTTAAAAGCCGCTTTAAGCAACTAGAAAACTAGTCGAGTTTTGAGAGCTTATAAAAATGTGTAAATGTAAAACGGGAAAAAAGATAATCATAGTTCACTTAATCAATTTCAATCTATAGTTTAAGCGTAGTTTATATCTATGTACAAAAACATAGTATGCTTGTTTATTTAAGTAAACATTCTACACAAACATTCTTACATAATGACCAACAGAAATACATTCTAGGAAACTTTCTCCAAAAATTTAGAATTTCTTGGAATTTGCTTTATTTACTAATTTTTTTTATAAAGGAAATTTTTGTTTGTTGTATTTATTAAACCTGAGTTTACACTAATAATAATAAATATGCGACTAACAAATATCTAAATGAAAAAAATAATCGAAAATATTTGGCAACATAAGTTCACAAAATATAATTCTAAGCAAATTAAAAAAAAAATCCCATTTTAAAGAAAATCTTTAAATGTTATAAATTATTAAATAATTAAATATTTAAATATACATAAAATTTAATATTCAAAAATATATTTCGGATATTTTACCAAATGCTGGAAAAATTTAAATTCCATTTCTGTCTGGCTTTTTCTAAAATAAGTATGAATTCATTTGGACTAAATTTGTAAGCTAGCTTTATGTAAACAAATAAATATTCTTGAGTTTAAACACGAGCGTTAATCTTGTATAAAAATGTAAAGATTTCCTAACTGAAATACAAAAAAATCGCATTAGAATAATTATTAAATTTTAAATTAGTGTAAATACGTTTAGATGTATATTTAAGTGCTGTATTTAGGAATATTGGGAATTTTTTTAGAGGTAAGGATTCGCAAGTTAAGAGATTTTTATTTTATTTTTGCATTTAGTAGAATTTGAAATGAAGTACAAGAATTTTTAAAATTTTACATAAGGGTAAATACGTTTACAATTTTGAATGCTGTATTTCGGAATTTTGGGAATTTTTTTTTATAGTTAAGAATTCGCAAGTTAAGAGATTTCACTTGAGTCTTATTTTTATTCAAGTAATAGATTTTGAAATTAAGTACAAAATTCTTGGTTTTTGGAGCTAACTGTATGCGGAGTAAGAAATCCGCAGCTGGCGCAAGTGCTTAACTACATATGGCCGGGGGTTCCTTTTGCTTGGTATGTGGAATATATGTATGTATATGCCCCAAACCCGAACCCGAATCCAATGGCCCCTTTTAACTTGGGCAAACTCCCCAATGGCCAAGTCGAAGGTCCAAACGCTAATTTCGATGCTGTAGCCAGCGGCGCTTATGAGCTTTGCCAAAGCCCCATGAAGTTGGCATTACGTATGTAAAATAGTGCACACACACACACGCACACACGCACACACGCACACACACACACACACACATATACACAGCAGCCCACAACTTACGCACTTTACAAATGAAGGTGGAGGGGGGGCAGGCGACAATGGCTTTCATTGTAAGTTAACGCTAGGTGTATGTGTGTGTGTGTGTGTGTGTGTGTGTGTGTGTGTGTGTGTGTGTGTGAGGGGTTGGAACGCGCTGCAGGCTGAAAGCCCTCAAATTGGCATTCGCAAATCTAAGTTCTTAGTGTGTGTGTGTGTGTGTGTGTGTAGCGGACCAAGTCGGAAATTTAAAATTGTTGTGTGGAAATTGGTTTAACATTCGCTTAGCTGCCTCTCGCTCGCACGCACGCACACGCCCCATCTCGTTCTGGCGTGAGCGTGGCAGGTGTATGTTGCCGATCAGCCTGGGCAGCCAAAATAATATATACCATAGAGCTATAGCGGGGTGTGGGGGGGCGTGGCAAGCTGGCGTTCCTGACGCCTATTTCTATGCTACACTTCACACGACTCGTAACTGTGTGTGTGTGTGTGTGGGTGTGTGTGTGGGTTAGGGGTAGCCCAAAACTAATGCACAAGTTTGGAATATTCATCATGGACAAGTTTTCGTCCACAGTTGTCCTTCGTTTGTCCCGTTGCACAGTGGTGCCAGCTATGCTAAAATGATTAACAATAATTTCTAATAAGTTGTTGAAATTAAAGAAAAAAACATTTGCCTACACTTAAAAACTATCCAAAACTTATCTGTAAAGTTAAATTGTGTAAAACTAGATAAGGTTGCCACTGAAGGTAACAGGAAACCAATTTAAATATAAAATATTTAAATATTTTACAAAATCAAAAAAGGTTCAACCACTTTATCAAATTGTATGGGTTAAAAAATTTTGAACAATTTAAAATTAAATAACAAAAAACGTAGATGCATCATGTTTTATTTGTGATAAAACAAAAGCTAAGGAACAATTTAAGTTCTTACATATGTCATTGAAGTTATTCTTAATACTAAATTCGAAAATTTAAAAATCATTAAAAAAATATTTTGAAAAACTACGAAATTAAAATAAATTAGTTCAACTATTAATATTACTATCAGTTAGTGTTATTATTATTGTCATTATTATTATTATTATAATTATTATTATTATATTTATTGTCCAGTAACAATTTTTGATTAGTTCTTTCAACACCTTTTGCCCACTGTGCAGACGTTTTTTGCTGTTTGTATTGTGATAGTTATGCTGGCCATAAATTAACGCACACACACACACAAACACAAGCTTGCACTGATACCGATACGCAATGCGCGTTAACAAACACACACACATACGTACGTAGGTACACACATTATGTGTACATTTTATATCTATGTATAAAATGCGACACAGTTAGAAAGGATTAAATTCTGTTTATGTAATTAAGTTGAAATTTATAATCAAGGCAATGTTTTGGGGCTATCTGCCAGCTAGCTGCTTGTACATAAGGCAGACCAACAACTAACCCTCTTCCACATCCTCTTAACCAGTTGCTGCCCACGCACACACACACGCACACACACACACATGCACACGTATACAGAAGCGCGCATGTTGTTGTCTTATGCAAACTAGTTTTCAAGTTCTGCGACCGCACAAACAAAATGCCTTCGCTCTGTTTACACACACACACACACACACACACACGTGTAGCTGGGCAATGGACAGCAGCGAGAAAATGTGTGTGTGTGAAGAGTGGGAGAGCGTGAGAGCAAAAGTTTTTGATTGCGTGGCATTTGCACGGTTCGTCGCATTTGGCGTAGCATACTTTTGAGCGCCCGGCAAAAATAACCAAAGAGCTCCTTCGCCTGTAGCTGAAAACTACAAACTGGAAACTGAGCGCGCCCAAAGCTGCACGTTAAATTTATAGCCCCACATGTGTGTGTGGGCGTGCCTGTATTTGTATTTGAGTTTGTATTTGCTGTTGTTGTTGTTGTTTTTGTATAGTTTTGTGTTTTTTGGCGGGCAGACACACTGACTTAGTTCCCACAGTGGCTCCCAAAAAATTTGGGTTAAACTGATGCCTTTTAAATCGGCCAAATCACTCGCAGCAGAAAAAAAGGCAAAAGAATACAAATATACAAAAATCAAAGGGAAAACAACGAAAATAAGCTAATGCAAAATCACGTCAAGCAACAGCAGCAACAATAACAAGAACAATGCGAATGACAAGCGTATATGCGACATTAGCATTAGTCGAATACAACCCCCCCCCCAACCCAGCCCAGCCCAGCCAAATATCAGCCGTAGCTAAAAGGGTTGTCTGTCTGTCCTGTCCTGTGTCGTGTCGTGTCCTTCTGCTTTGCGCCTTGACGGGCAGCCAAAGTTTACAAAGGAAATTCATTTGATAAGCGAGAGCGAGCAGCTCGGACACAATTTCCTACTTAAAACAGCAACAACAACAACAACTGGCCGAAAGGGGACCTTGCAGGGTTGGGCGTGGTGGTGAGGGGGTGGACAGTGCGTCTGACTGTCAACTACATAACATTGAAATGAAAAGTTAAGGGAAGATTTTTCTCTCGATTTTTTTACACATTATTTTGGTTATTTTTTTCCCCGCATTCTTCTCTGCATATGCACATGCATGTGTGTGTGTGTGTTGGTGTGCGTATATAAATTTGGTTTTTATGTAATTTTTCATTTTGCTGCCGACGCTGTCGACGTTGACGACGCGGTCAGCTTCTAATTTTTTTTGTAGCGTACTTTGGCGCGCAAAAGTAAAAAGCAAGTGTGGCAAGGGCAGGAACAGGAACAGGGGCAGGCTTGGTAGTTGGGTCCTGTGATGACTGCGTTTGATTTGCTGTATTTGCTTGACCAGCGCGCGTGTGTGTGTGTGTGTGTGTGTGTGTGTGTGTGTGTGTGTTTTCATTCGTTGTTGTTGCTGCCTGTACCACATTTTATAATGTATATGCATATGCATAAGCATGTGCGGCTCTCCCTTTCTATTCGTGTGCGTGTGTTTGGGCATGGGCAGCACTTTTGCTAGCTGTTTATTAATGTGCCCAAACAGCAAAATCTTCGTTCTTCTCCTTCTTGCTGCTGCTGCTGTTGCTGCTGCGACAGCTGCGCTGAGTTGTAACATATTTTCCAGGCAGTGAGAAGTGGAGCTTTCCTTTTCGAATATTATTTAATATGTAGTTAAGAAAATGGAACCTAAGTCTTTCATAGAAGTATATTGAAATTAAATAGATTCTCTTTTATGATTAAACTTGTATAATTGTTTTGAACTATAACAAGGAGTTTTGCAAATCTGTTCGTTGTTCGTTATGAAAGATCAAAATATAATATGTTTTAAATTTATCGCAATTCTAAATCTTTTCTAATATTTTTACAAAAGTATAAAAGTATATTAATATTATTAAATATAATCGCACAATTGTAATGAAGTTGATTTTGAAGTAAGTATATAAGTATAAGTAGGAATTGCCAAGATTGATTAAATAAGATAAAGGGTTGAATAACTTAATGATCATTAATGCGCATATAATGATAATTTCTTAGCAAGTTTCCATCAACAAATTATAAAAGATATAAAAAATTTTGTAGTACAAATTTTTCATAAAACAAAGTTACCTATTTATTAAATTAAATATTGAATTTATTAAATTCTTACCTGATTTGAAATTAAACTATAATAATAAATTCTAGGAATTAAACTCCAAAAAATAAACTTGGCTAAAATTGTCAATTGATAAAAATAATTTACTCGGCAAAGCCTTAAAAAATAATTGCAATAACTTTATATGTAATAAAAATAAAATAAAAAAAAATATACAAATAAGATAAAAATGAATTAAGTTAAAATCTTATCTACAATTATCTGAACTAATTGATTCCAAAAAAAATATTAATTGGAATATACGCTTTAAGTTAAATTTCAACAAGTTTTTTATCCGCTTTTTAAGCAAACTACTTTAAAGTGTTTAAAGGTTGAATAATTTGCACACCCCTGCAATGGTCTCTAATAGATAACGGTTAAATCTTAGTCCGAATAGTTCATATCGCTATAAAGACAACAACAACAACAACAATCTGCAGCAACATAAACTTGCAACTTACACAACTCATTTCCGGTACTCTGATAAGCCCACAGCAGCAGCAGCAGCCGATCCACTGGCTCAAGTAACTGTCCTTCCCCGCCCCCGCCCCCTTTTTGGTGTGGCCCACATGGACACCCTCACCTTATCGCGGTAATAACTGTAAGCATGTAAGCCTGGCCAAAGGGGGTGATTTTGTAATTTTCTTTACATTTCTTTGCTTGGACGTCAATGCTCAGCCTGACGCTGAATTTGACGTTGAACGCTAACGCAACCGACGTCGCTGCCGACGTCACCGCCGACGTCAACGTAATTTCGTAACCCTTTTTTTTTTTGTTTTGTTTTGTTACCACGTTTTTCTCAAAGATTTTGTTTTTTATTTTCCCTTTTTTTTTATGTGCATTGTGCCGAAGATTTTCTATGTAATTTTGTGCGTCTGCTTCTGCTTCTTCTTCTTCTACTGTTTTTTTTTTGTGCTGGTCAGCTTTTCTGCACGCTTCGCAAACAGAGCACGAAGCAGGGAGCGGGGAAATTCAGCAAAAAAAAAAAAAATATATATATATATATATAAAAATGGTAGCCATGGCCAATTGTCCAAACGAATGTGCATGTGTGTGTGTGTGTAGAATTTTCCATTTGGTTTTCTTGTTTTTGTGTTTATTTTTTTTTTTTTTTTTGGCAACCCATTCTTTTGCTTACCTAACAACGAACCCCGCCCCCTTGGCACTGCAGCCCTTCTAACGCCCACGCAGCATCCGCTTTTGTTACAATTTCTGTTCGCTTTTGATACCCTGTATCATTAAATAAGAGTTAGAGAAGAGATAGGGGAAATTTTGAAGTTCTTAATTCACAATTTTACTGTCAAAATTGAGTAGCTCCAAGTTAAAACGTATTTTGGAACGAAATGGAATGAAACAAGTTGGATGGTGACATGATCAAGTGTGGAATGAAGTACATTAAATGAATTGGGAAAGCAACATAAGTAAAATTTTGTGGATCGTGATAATAGTATGGAGTGAATGGAATGAAATGGAATGAAATGGAATGACATTTAATAGAATGGAATGAAATGCAATGGAATGTAATAGAATGGAATGAAATAGAGTGTTCTGAGTGAATGAAATGGAATGGATTGGAATGTAATGGAATGGAATGAAATGATGTATGTATTGTAATATAATGCTACAAAATGGCATTGGAATCTTTTGAATGTATGGATCAGGAAATGACACGTAATAAAATTATTCTTTGTATGGAATGGTATGGTATGGAACGATCAGATCAGATCATGGATCAGATAAATAATACGATAAGTTCTTATATAGCATGATGTACTATGATCATAAGAAATGGAATCAATAGTAAAACAGTTATTATTATTTATTATTTTAGCATTTATTATTTTGCATTTAATGTTCGGTTTATTTGGTTCTCAAGGTCAGCCAGCATGCAACGAGGTATCTGCAGGTTGAGCACTCCCTGCTGTTTTTTTGCCATCTTCCTTATTTTTCCGGCGTTGGCTTCAGGTGGCTGGGCGGGAGCGGGGGAGGGTGGGGATGTTGTGCAGGCGAAAGGATTCGTGCGAAACAAAAAAGCTCCTGTCCAGTTGACCAGCCCACGGCTCAGCCCACACCACCCCCAGCCCTCTTTCCACTCCTTCCCCCTCGCGCTGGCCACGCACATTTGGCTGACTTTATCATGGCCAGCTGCTTGGGCCAAGGCAGCAGCAGCAGCGGAGGAGGCAGCGCAGCAGCAGAGGACGCCCAACCCTCGCTCGGTGCGCTGGCTCGTGTCCAGCCTGTTCGTTTTTTAGCATTTTCCATTTTCTTTTAATTCAGCATACAGTCGGCTCACCCTTGCACACACACACACACACACACACACGCACTTTCTTTTGTGCCAAAAAAAAGAAGCAAGAAGAAGCAGACGTTGAAAGGGGCGCAAAAGAGCGAGGCGAAAGTGAAAGCAAAATTGTAAATTGAGTTACGCATTCTGACAGTTTGCATTACGATCTCTCCATCTCTTTCCCGCTCAAACCGCCCAGCCACCCACTGGTCACACATGCTGGTCACATGTGTGTGCGTATATGTGTGTGTGTGTGTTTGTAGTGGCTGCTATCTATCGATCTACTTTTTACTCTTCATTGGCATTATTCCGGCTTCGTCGGCGTCTTCGTTTTCATTTTTGTCCTCGTCGTCATCTCAATTGAATTCGTTTCATTTCGTTTCGTTTGAATGAATTTCACTTTTACCTCCCACCCCCCTTTCGACTACTATATCAGCATATATCTGAGACACACACACACACACTTACACAGTGTCCGGCTTGTGTGTGTGTGTGTTTTTTTTTTGTTTCAGTTTTTCATTTTATTTGATGAGGCCTTTTCTTTTTTTTTTTGTGCTTCAAAGGATTCGCATATTTAAACATATTAAATATCAAAGACATTTCTTTTCCTATTCCCCATTCCACTTTACACTCATTTCTCATTTTCAATTTGATTTTCGATTCCCATCTCTTGACATCATTCTCTTTTTATTGATATATTGATATATTGCCTTGAGCCTAACTTGACCTAACTTGATCTATGATTGTTTGGTAGCTTATTTTTACATTTTCGATTAGTTTTGTGAATTTAAGAAATTCCCATTTCTGTTTTTTGCGATATGCTTCAATCCCTTTCTCTTATTTATATTTATTTTATTTCTATTTGGTTTCTAGATCTCCAAATCCAAATAATTTGTAAACTCAACAAATATATATATAAATTGATAATAGAATAAACTAGCATCGCGTAGTTTTAAGATCTGCTAAAAATGTATTTTCGTAATTAAGTTTCTCCTGCTTATTTTTAATAATATTATTTTTACGCCATTTGCCATTTTCTGTTTTTGCTATTCCTTTTAATTTATATATTATGTTTATAGTATATATTATAAGCATTTGACATACCTGAGAGGGAGGTTGTATTATTTTTGATTTATATACCTTATTATTAACGATCATTGAAATAGCTAGATTCAATTCACTTACTATTTATTCTTATTATATTAAAAAATACTTTTTATTTATATTTTTTAAATTTTAAATATTCTTTTACATCTCTTATCAAAGTCTTATTTGTAATTCTCAAGTTACATAAGCATTTAATAAAATGTTCATGTTATTTCTATGTTTAATATAAAGTTGCTTAAATGTTAATTATGCAGTTACAATAATTTCAATAATTGGCAGCACTATGTGTTTTCGTTCCCTTTAATTTTCGCATGCGCTCAAAAGTAGGCAACAGTTTTTTGTTGATCAATTGAAAGTTGTTATTGTTGGGCACAAATGAAAAATGAATTCTCGTCCCAACCCGTCCACAGCCCAGGAAAACAAACAACAACAAGAACTAAATAAATGGATTTGTATTTTTGTTAAAAATTCAATTAAAATTGTTTAGCTTAGGCAAATCACAAAAAAAAAAAATATACATAAAAACACATCAAATACATTATATATCAAATTGTATAAAAAAAGGAAACAACAACAACATAGGCCCAAAAATAAAGGGAAAGCGAAAAAAAAAGAGTTACAGCAAATTGAACGCCGACTGCGAGGCAGCGTCGCTGCAGCAGCGGTCATTTCAAACAACAGACAACATAACGAGATTCACACACACACACACACACACACACACACGCACAGTCCAGTTCGAAAAAAGCCACCCCCTATATATATAAATATATAAATGTGTACATATATAAATAAATGTACGCAGCAAAATCAAATAAAAAACACGCTACGAAAAGCATGTAAAAACGTGGAAAAAAACGCAAAATTGAGAAAAAATAAAACCCGCTTAAATTAAGCCCACCAGCTGTCCCCCACCCCCGCCCCGGCCCCGCCCCCCTGCTCAGCCAGCCAGCCGACCAAGCTCACAGAGCAATCCACCAACCACTGGACAACGCACGCACGAAGCAGCCAACGCAACGCACGAACGGGTTAAGGTCCAGGAACGCACTCCGAACACCTCCAACCTCCAACTCCGACTTCAGCTCCAGCTCCAGCATTTACGCAACCACCCAGCCACGCGGTGTCCTGATGAGGCAGCAGCAGCAGCGTCCGTCCGGTGGTGGCTGTTGGGCTGTTGGGCTGTTGGACAGCCGGCTAATGGCCGGGGTGGTGGCTGCTGCTGCTGCTGCTGCTGCTGCTGCTGCGTTTTTGATGGCTGCTGAGCTGCCCGCTGGCGCTTGCCAATTTAAAAAGCACAACAAAAGCAACAACAAAAAATTAAGAAAAACACAAAAAAATATATATATATATCTATATATGATCACACGTCGAAGCTGAAATACTCTATACATATATAAACTGTATATAACATATAATTATAAGTATTAAACTATGCCAATATTTGTTTTTTCAATTTTATGATATTTTTTTCTCAACACCAAATATATAAATTTTATAGAAAATATTTTTGGTATTTGTTAGAAATGATAATAATAATACAGTATTATGCGTTATTAAAAACTGAATTGTCAAAATAATTAAAACAAATTTTAATATTTTCTAAAATGAGGCTCTTCGAAATTTTTTTGGTAGGTACAATACTTAAATAAAAGTATTTTCATTGAAGTTGTATTCTAGTTTTATGCAAACTTTCTTGTTGGTTAAACAGCCAAAAATAGACTTGAATTATTGAATTAAATAAAATATACACATTTTTAGGAAAAACAAAATAATTATTGAATTAACTTGATTACTAATTTCCTTATTTTGAAACTAATTTTTAATAAAAAGTTTTGCTGCATTAGGTACTGAATTGAATAAATAAATATCAAGCACTGCAAATATATATATATATATATATACGATTAATTAATCAGCCAGCTAATATGCCCTGTTTGGTGACAGTGTATAAAACGGCAACGGAAAACGTTGCGATTGGCAACGAAACGGCCACGCAGCATAAATAAAATACCAAGCTAAATAAAAAGCAAACACAAACGCAACGTGGCCAACCCTTTTATATATATATTTATATATACATATATATATAATTCTTTTTTTTGCTAGCCAACCCCCATCCAGCCCCCTAGCCAGGCAGCTCATCCTTGTCCTTTGCGTCGTCGTGTCCACCTAAGGAAAAAAATTCAAAATTATGGAGTCGCCATCGTCGTCGTCGTCGTCGTCGTCGTCGCCTTTGTGCGGCTCGTTTCGCGTTCGGCTGTTATCCTTGGTCCTGTTGGTCGTTGGGGTCCTTCAGCGCTTTCTTCTGCTGCCGCGGCTGCTGCGGCAGCTGCTCGCCCGGCTTCGTGTCTGTCCGCTCTGCGCCTGGTCGGTTGGTCAGTGCGTGCCCATTAAAATGCGTAAATTTGCAAGGCTTCAAGTGTGTGTGTGTGTGTGTGTGTCAACGGAAGTGTGTGTGTATGTGTGCCGCTATCTTTCTCTGCAGCATCGTCAACGAAGCGTTGTTCTCCTTCACAGCGCACAGTGGTCACTTTACGCAAAATGCATGTCAAATTAAATGCTTCGTAGCTCAAAATTATTTTTTTTTTTTCGTCTATATATATATTTTATTTAAACAGAGTTTCTGCTACCTTCAGTGGCAACTTAATCAAGTTTTCCATAGCTTAAAATTATAATGCAAATAATAACATTTTTTTTTTTTTTTGTAATCTTTAACATTGATCTCACAAAATTTTGCTATAATGTTAGCTAAACGTTGTAATTTTAAGTAATAAAAGCAACTTTTTAGCATTTGTTTTGGAAAATCCTAGCTATTATCTGATATAATAGATCTTATTACTCATCCAATAAAAAAAATATTCCACTCAAATCATATAATTTGCATATAGAATAATTTCCTAAACTTTTAATAACTATTTGCTTTACAAATGTTATACTTAACATCTCTCTAACATTGTATGTCGTTCAACTTAAAATTTCATCTTACAATTTTATCAAGAATACTTACATTTCGTGACACTGTTGCCGTGAAAATACAAACGAGTTGAAGCGCCGCCGGGGCGCAGACACAGGGACAGGCACAGGCACAGGCACATTGGGCACATCCTGTCCAACCGGCCAAATGATTGGTGGCACTGCGTGCGTTGCATGAATCGCAGATGGGGGCAATTCAATCGTCGCATTCGGTACGCTTCTCTCCAACTCTCTTCGATTGCATATGTCGCCTCACACCCAAACAATTGACCTTTTTATTTCCCTTATTTTTTTGTCGGCTGAGAAATTTTCCTCGCACTGTTTCGCATCTTCGGTAATATGATTTACCACTTATCTGTCTGTCTGGATTCATTTTTTTTTTTCTATGATAATTTGCTTCAAAAAGTTGTTAGATTTAATTACACTTGTCCTGTGAACGCTTTACTTCTCTTATTAAAAAATAAAACAAAAAAAACAGCACAATTTTGCGAGTTGAAAGAGGTATATCTTTCAGAAATCGGACTGCATATAGCTAAGTTATAGCCATTTTAAATTCATACTAATTGTTATAGATTTATGAATCAGCCCAAAAATATGCAACATTTTGTGTAAGATTTAATGTACCCCTCAGCTAATTCACAGCTGTTGCTTTTTAGTGCAGCATGCAAAAGTATGCAATATGCAGGCAAAGTTTCTTTGGGCTGTCGAAAATGCTTTCCTACAAGTATGCTGTAAAATTATTCGGCTGCAATATTTATGTCGACCTCCTGATGATTTCTGTTCGCCTGGTATTTTGGAAGAATTTGAGTCGGAAACTTGCAACTGTCCGTGGCCGGCTTATAGAAAATTTTAAACGCCATATCTCCGGCAAATTGGGGCCGATCGTGGAAAGATAAACCTTTTTTAACTCGTACGGATCATGACAATAGCATGAATTAAAAAAAAAATTGATAATAAAAAATTTTGAAAAAATGGAAAACTACTGAAATTTTACAAGTACCCGATTTTTAGATGACCCCATAATTTTTTGATGCCAGTCGATAGAGTTAGTCCTTGCGAATCTAACGCACCAAGTCCTTTAAAAATCTGCAAGGATATGGCCGAGCTAGAGCTATTTTACTATAAAGGACATTCTATTTATAGCCATATCTCAGCCATATCCTTAAGGATCCTGGAAAGACATACATTTTTGAACTCGTAGGAAGCAGGACTATCGATTTGCATTTAAGAGTTTTCAAGATTCCACCAAAAATATTGGCCAAAATTTTTATAAGGGGGTAAGTCGCAAAATTTGATAAAAATCGAAAAATCGTCCTTAACTTGGCCATTTTAAGGACTATTGTGATGCCCTTTGGCCAGCGGATATTATCTTTGACGCCAATTTGGTATATGCAATAAAAAGGACGAAAATCCTTACAGGAGCACAGATAAAATGATAATTTTTCAAACAAAAAACTAGCCATAACTCGGCCGTATCCTTGCGGATCCTGGCGAGTCCTGTGTCCAACAACTTGTATTGACCAGGGCTAGCAACTGGCCAAAGGACATCAAAATCGTCCTGTTGGTTTCCGAGATATCAAGGATTTTCTGTTTTTGGCCAGTTTCCTCGCGCTTTAAGCGGCAGAAATTTTACAAGTATCCGATTCTTAGATGACCCCATAATATTTTGATGCCGATCGATAGACTTCGTCCTTGCGAACCCAACGAACCAAATTTTTTTTTTTCTGCAAGGATATGGCTGAGTTAGAGCTATTTTTGTAGCCAATTTTTGCATTAGTTGAAATTGCCGCTCCTGCAAGTATGCAATGGAATTTTATACCTGTTGTTTTTTTTGTCGATCTCCTGTCGGCATTGGATTTGATGCCATAAAAATATGTTAAATAAAACAGCAATTTTATTTTTTATTTTTTGTTGGACTTTAGGCATTTTGTTGCATTTATTTCTCAATGTTTTTCAACACAATATTCTCTCAGTTTTTCCTTGTTGTGTTGTTTGTGTGAGTGTGTGTGTGTGTGTTGTTTTCTGTTGTTTGTTTTAATTTTTCATACCTTTTTTTTATTTTTATGTGTTTTTTAATGTTTTTATCAAAATTACAAAAATTCCATTTGAATCGGAATATAAGGTATATATGTATGTATATATATTAAATGTTTTTTGTTGGAAAAAAAATCGTATCAAATGGCAACATTGTTCACTATATAATAGACCTGCAAAAAATTTCATGTATTTTTCATTTGTTTACATTTTTTTTGTTTTACTTTATTTAGTTGTATTAGTGTAGTTTGTTTTCATTATTTATTATTTGTAAATTTGTAGTTATGCATACATATTTATGTTTTCTGTTTTTTCCTTTTTTTTAAATATTAGTTAGATATATTCATAATTAAGTTGTTTTTTGTTTGTTGAAGTCTCTTCTTTGTTGTCTGTGGCTGCTTTTGTTTTGTTGTTGAAATATTTTAGTAGCTTTGTAGTACATATATATTGTTTTTGCTTATTTTATTTCATTTGTTTGATTTACTTGAGGTTTACACATATCAAAAAAAAAACATAATAATACAAAAATTCCATTTGGTAAAAAAGCGTAAAAGAAAATTTCAAATAAATATTTTGTTTGTGTATATTTCATAAAAATCCGCTTAGTTAGCACATACTTAAAGTATTTTCAAAAATTTTAGTTTTAGTACGTTTGTTTTTCATTCTTTTACTTTCGATATTATGCTATAAAACTTCTTCTTTTTCACTTTAATCAATTATTTAACTTATTCTAGTTTCATTAATTTTTAGTACATTGATTTAGCATTTTTGCAAGTTCTTTTTTTCTTTTTTCTATTTTCACGCCAGCGCCTATGGCACATTTCTTATCAAGCATAGCATTTAATTTTTATTTAATTTTTACTTTTGTTTTTTTTGTTTCTATATATTAATAGTATCTAAAAAATAGCTTCATGTATTTTATATAAATTCAATATTGTTTTTTGTGTTTTTGCAAGCTTTTAAAATTGGCATTTCCTTTAGTTTAAATTTTTTATATATATATGTAAACACATACACATGCACATACACATACACTTACTTGTTAACATTTAGAAAAAATAAACGAAAAGTTTCCATTGCATATGCTCATATCATAAATAGCTTTTATTTTATATTCCATAGCGAACAAAAACCAAATAATATAATAATCATAATTATAATAATAATAATACAATTTGCAAATTGAAAACATATATATGTAGATATTTGAACGGTATATGCAAGCAGGCAGGCAGACAGTCATCAAATCCATTTATTTATTTATATATATATAGGACAGATCTATATAGTTTTTTTGTTTTAATTTGAGAGCGGGCTACAAATAATATTTAAGCCCAAATTTATGCTCGACAGATCAGTTTTAAAAGTTCTACAAATTTTGTAGCCTTGCAGAAGTTTCTATATATATATACCCTGCCTTTCCAGAGCTACGTTTTATTTTTTATAAAATTTTGTATAAAAATTCCGAAAAAATTTTTCCATATTTGAACTAAATTTAAGGTTATCTGAATATCATTATATATTTTTTAAAAATATTTTTATGAGACTGCTATTTTACGGATTTTTCTTAGATCATACATACATTCATACATTCTGCAAGGTTATAGTTTCTATAGTTGACTGCACTTTCAATTTGCGATAAATTTTTTTACATGGTCTTAACTTAAACATAAATTGTATTACAAAAGCTATATATAGTTGGCATGATAACATCTTTTATATAGTTGCATATGCATATTTATGGATACATTTCTCAAATGGGGAGTTATCAGCAATATTATCAGCTTGGTTTATGGCTCTCTGCGTTCTGCTGCATTAAGTGGTATTTGTGGGGGCGGGAAGATTTTGCGCTAAAATTATACAACAAAATGCAAAAAAAATAAAGAAAAAACATGGCAAATCAGTTACAAAAATTACAAATACTCGTTATAATTACTCGTTACAGTTACTCGTTATAGCTACTCGTTACAATTTGATTTTGGTTCTATTCTGTTCTGTTCTCTATTCGATTTTGTAGACATGAAGAACCATTAGGAACGCCTGCTAAATGCCAATACAAAAAGCGATATCGAAATATAATAATGAGGAAAAAAATTAAAGAGATAAAAAACAACAAAATTCCAATGCTATAGATCCATATAGTACTTGGACATCTATCTAGATACATACACAGTTATAGTTAATTCATATATATAGTTATAGTGGCTGCTGTCTCTGTCCAGATTTGCAGTAAGTACAATTCCAAAACATATAGGCAGCATTATTATTCAAAGCGAAAGCAATTTAAATGACATTCTCTATGTATAAATATATATACGCATATATATATATTTATATGTATATGCACTTAGTATTTATAGTTGTATATAAACTTATTTGTATATAATTATGAATATAGATGCATTAATTGATTAATAGTTGTATAAGGCTTGCTTGCAACGTAGTTTTTTCTCTTAATATTCCACTTTTTTTTTGTATTTCGCAGGCGCATTTAATGCGCCGAATCAAAAAAAAAATGTTATTAACTACAATTAGTAAAAAAAAATACAAATATATAAACAAATTAATGCAAATGCAAAACAAAAACAAATTCTAGCAAAAAAAATGTGTTTATAGATATATATATATATATAAATAGGTATGCGCATATATTTATATAGTACAAAACAAAAGATTGTGGCTCGTTTTTTTTATACAATAAAGTAGCTTAGAATAAATGTTCTTAATTTGTTAGTTTGATTTTGCAATTGTGAATTACACGAATTATTTGAAATGTGTGCGGCAAATGTTTCTTTGCAATTCTGATATTAACTAAAAACAAAATGAAAAAAAGGCAGAAAATAATTAACAAATATACACAACTTTATCTGTATATAATTTTAGTATACATGAACATACTATATGAATTTTAGGTCAAAGCTTATTTAAGAATTTACGACAATTACATTTTCATAAACTGATTTAAATAAGTGGTTTTTGCACACAGTAGCATATATGTTTTTACACACCGCTGTACATTTGATTAGTTACACTGCTAATTAAATATTTATTTATAAACAATGCTATGACAAAACTCAACAGCAACTTAACATTATTTAATGAGTGCTACTAAATTACAAGCGAGATCAATTAACAGAAACTCTTTAAATCAAATAGGAAAATCTAAGCTGTAATTAAATACAAACCAAAGCAACTGCACTTTATGAAAATTAAATTTATAACTGATTTATAATGCAAGTAAAATATATGATTGCGATGTTCACATTTAAAACAAGTGTTGTTTAAGTTAACTTGTAGTTTACTAACCAAGACGTGTTCTTCTTTTTTCATTTACTAGCCAACACTTGTTCTTTTTTTCATTCTAATTTGAAATATTTCACGAAATATAATTGGCCTGCGGAATTAAATTAAATAATTATGTTAAAATTAATATTGCAGAAATTACCATGAGAGAAACGTTTGGGAAAATTAAGAAAAAAATAATAAAATAGATTTTTATAACATATATAATTTGTATTATTAATAAATTGTAGCATACCAAATTTGAAAGAACAAAAAATTAGTATGAAAGAAAAAATAATAATAAAAATGGAAATAATAGGTATAATTTTAATAATAATGAAATTTAAATTAAAATATTAATAATGATAATTACAAACAAAAAATAACAAATATAAGAATTTCTACTTAATTAATTCGATCTATTTGCTGAATAACACAATAGTACTCATTAAATAATGTTAAGTATAAATGTTAAATTTTATACATTTAGCATTTTTGTTTTGAAATTTATGAAAATTTAAATATATAAATATATTTAGGCAGTGCAACTATTCAAATGGCTAGCACTGTATATTTTTATAAATATTTAAGAAAAACATTTAAAGAGACGTTTGCCGCACTTGGAGAACATTTAAATAAACTGAACTGAATATAATACTTGAGAAGTGGGCGTGTCTACGCCTCAGGCTTATGTACTAGTATTTATGCTTGTTTTTTTTTTTTTTTGTTTTGTTTTTTTGCTTTTTGCTTTTCAGTTTTTCTTTCGCTCTTAGTTAGGAATTTGTTTTTGCACTTAAGTTTAGATATTTTGCTGTTGTTGCAGGATCATTGAAGCCAAGAGATCCAGCGAGAGAGAGAGAGAGAGAGAGTGTGTGTGGATGACACCTGCAAAAGAGAGTAGATGTTAGACTTGGTTTTCGATTGGTATCCAGAATGTTTACTCACTGCGCACTGGCGACCGCCTTTTGGTCGAAAGGAACCTCCCGTTTCTAGACGCGATGCGTCAGATGCGTTGAATCGCTGCGCTTCGGCGGCGGCGGCGGTGGCCGTTTTTTGCGCAGCGCCGCCGTTGCATCCGCAACAGCCGCTGGTGGCGGCACCGGCGGCGGCGCACCAGCTGCATCCACTGCTCCAGCTCCAACTTCAACTCCAGCTCCGACTCCAACTCCGACTCCGACTCCGACTCCAGCTCCAGCTGCTGTGGCGCCATTGCTCTGGGCATGGACGTTCTCGTAGAGCGCATACTCGTTGTGGGCATACTCGTAGTGCTCCTGCACCCAGTGGCTGACATTGGCCGTCTCCCGGTAGTAGTGCGATGAGTTGGCGCCCGAATTGAGATTGTGGGCGGCGAGCAGATCATCGTTGTTGAAGTCCCGAAAGCCGAGCACCTCGTGCGGCGTCGTCGCCGGCTCCAGTTTGCATTTCTGCGCCACCTGCCACTTTTTGCGCATCACACGCTGCAGATCCTTGAGGAAGTCCCGCGGCGGATTCGAGGCGGACTCCTGCAGGCGCTTCGGCGAGGTGATCGCATCGCTGCCGTTCTGACTGCAGCCGGACAGACGCGAAAGATCGCTGCGCGGCGGCAACAGCGGACCCGGCGCGTAAATCGGCTGCGGCTGATAGACGCCAACGGAACCGGAACCGCAACCGGAACCGGAACCCGAGTTGATGCTCAACGTTGTGCTGGGCGCACGCTGCGTCAGCTGCGGCTCCGGCGAGCACATCTTGCGGCGCAGCAGCACCGGCGAATCCGCAAACGAGACCTTCTTCTGCACGGGCGCCGGCGGCGGCGGCAGCATGCTCCCAGCTCCCACTCCCACTCCCACTCCCGCTGCTGGGCCTGTTCCCGTGCCGGTTGCCGTTGCCGCTCCAGCGGGTCCGCAATAGTCCGGCGGCGCTTTGTACGGCGGCGCCGCTTTCAGCGTTTGCTTAACGGCCGGCTTGATCGGCTTGGCGGGCACCGCGGGCGGCAAGGTGCCATTGCTGTTGGGCATGCCCAGATTGAGGCCCATGCCCATGCAGGAGATGGACGCGGGCGTGGGCGTCAGTGGCGATGTGCTGGGCTCCACGTAGGCGAGCACCTCCTCGGGCGGCGGCGGCGGCGGCAGCGAGGCCAGCGACAGCTGTGATCCGTAGACATCCTGGTCGTCGGCGTGCAGCGCGGGCGGCGGCGGCGGCGGCGGCAGCGAGTCCAGCGACAGCGTCGAGGAGCACATCAGCTCCGCATCGGTGAGTCCACCCGGCGGCGGCGGCGGCGGCGGCTTGGCACAGATGCTCGGCGTTGGCGTCGGCGTCGAATTGCTCGACGATGAGGAGCCGGCATCGTTGCCACCGCTCGATCCGATCGCCTCCCGCTTGACGGACGCACTGACCGCCACGACGGGCCGCCGCTTCAGGGTGCCGCCGCTGCTGCCGTTGCTCTCCTGCGATTTGCGGCGACTGTGGCGACGCGTCAGCGTCCCGCTTCGCTCCGGCGAGGCGGCCGCATCGCCCACGGATGAGCCCACCACCACGACGGAGGCGGCTGTGGCGACGGCCACCGGCCCGGTGGTGATCTCGCCCACCTCCTTCAGCTGGCGGGTCATTGTGGTCAGGGGCAGATTCGGTTTCATCGATGGCTTCCGCTTGATGGTGCCGGTGGTGAACTCCGAATCGAAGGCGTTATTCTCATCGGAGAGACAGCCGCTGGAACTGGAGCTGGAGGCGCGCGAAATTCGGCCGCTGCTCGAATTGGACATGCTGCTGATCGCCGAGGAGACGCTGCCACATTGCGATGGCACCGCCGATGAGATGCTGCTTATCGATTCGCTGCGCATCGAGGCAACAAAGCTGCCACCAACACCCGCACCAACTCCCATTCCGATTCCCATTCCCATTCCCATTCCCATTCCCATTCCGGGTGCAGCGCCCAGCTCCTCGAGGAGCAGCTTGTGATTGTGCCACAGCTGCTTGCCATATTTACAGATGCGTATGGCGGTCAGCCAGCGATCCAAAGTGCTCGCATCCTCGGCACAGAGCATCTTCAGTGAACGACACGATTTGCCCAGCGATGAATCCATCGCCGATTTGAATCCGAATGTGAAATCCGTGGGCGATTTGAATTTCTTGCGCCAGTTGATGCCCGTGTAGACGTTGTGGCCGCTGAAGAGGGTCAGACAGGCGAGATCCCTGGTGCTCTTCGTCTTCTCCTTGGGGAAGTAGTAGAGGCCCGAGGAGCGCAGCACGAAATGATGTCGCTTCCAGGCCTTCTTTGGGTCGGCCTTCATGTAGAGCGGACCGTCCAGCAGCAGCTGGGCGTGCGTCTCAAAGAACTCCTCGAGCAGCATGTGACGCGTCTGGTCGTCGTGCTGGCTGCCGGGCGCCATCTGTGGTCCCGGCAAATACAGTTCCGGCTTGCCGAACAGCGCCACCTTATCCGGTCTCTGCTGGAAGAGCACACGATTCCCGGCATCCGAATTCCAGGTCATCAAATTATCCACGAGCAGCTCGTGATCCTCGAACAGGCGCTCTAAATTCCAGTGAAAGAGATGCGAAAAATTCGAATTTAGTTCCGATTAAATAACATCAGTTTAAATTTTTCTATTTTTTTTTTTTTCTCTTTTTACACAAATTTTATATATTCCAAAAATATATTACAAATGAGTTTCTGAATAAATCACCAAAAAATTAAAAAAATATGTTTAAAAATGCATAGATTTTGAATATAGAATCAATCTATATGGCAAATAATGAAAATCGGTTCAGTTTTGACAAAGTTATGGGAGTTTGAAATGTGGGAGCTATGGATCCGAGCGTTTTACATGTCAAAATTTTTGTCGATTTTGGCATGATTTTTGACCAAAAATTTGACCACCTCAAAATCACCTTAAATGTTGTTTTTTATGCTAATTATGACAAATGCAATTGATTAAAAACATAAATTCGCAAATTTAAATTTTGAAAAAAATTTTTTTTCGAAAATACATAAGGGGGGAGTAGGTGATTTTTTGACCAAAAAATTCAAAAAAAATTTATTTTCAAAAATGAATATATTATTAATGTAGAATCAAACTATATGGCAAATCATGACCAAAATGGCTTCGAACGTGAAAATCGGTTCAGTTTTAACAAAATTATGAGTTTGAATTGTTTTTACTTCAATTTCGCATATCAGTATCGATATATTATTGATAGATCTTGTGGGAACGTATCTTTCTCTCGTGTAAAATGAGAATTGTATGTGCTTTACTTTCGAATACTCACCCATTTGCAGGTCGCCCAAATGCTCGACCAGCGCCCAAGTGGTCTGCATCTGGACGTGATTCTTGTCGGCCAGCAGACGCGTCACGTGTCCACAGGCCATGCGCTCGTCGACCAGCAGCGACTTGGACGCCCCGTCCGCGGTGAAGGCCTTCACGAAGAGCCGGCGAATGGAGGCGGATTCGAGTTTGTGCAGCGCCAATTGGATTTTGGCTGCCTTTGTTGCCGATTGCAGCGGCTGCAGCTGTTGCTGCAAATGCAGCTTTTGCTGTTGCAGCAGCTGCTGCTGCTGTTGTTGCTGCTGCTGCAGCTGCTGCTGCTGCTGCAACGAGGTGTTCGACGAGGCGGAGGACTCGCTGGAGAGCAGCGAAACGGTGTCGCTGAATGCGGAATCGTTGTCCGGGGATTCGGTGCGCGGTTCCCGGGGCGTCACCACGCCCAGCGTGATGCCCATGGTCATGTGGCCGCCAGTGTTGTGGCCCATGATGACATTGGCACCGCCGCCCAAGCCGCCAACCAGGCCGCTGTGGCCCAGGCTGCTCAGCCCGTTGCCATTCTCGGAGATGCCCGAGGAGGAGGATGTGGTGCTCACATCGCCGGAGATGCTGCTGTTTGTGCGCGAATGTGTCCGTGACGAGGCCGCCGATATGGAGGCCATTGCGGGCGGCGGCGGTGGCGGTGGTGTGGCTAAATCACCACCCACTCCGACTCCGCCTCCGACTCCGACTCCGAGTCCGACTCCAGCCGGATTATTGGATGCGGCATTGGCTGCCACGCCGGGCAGAAAGCTCGCCTCGCCGTAGCTTATCTGGGCCTCGAGCAAGCTCAGCTCGCCGAGTATCTGGTCCAGCTCGGACTCCTGTGTGTCCTCCAGATTGGCCATGGAGATGCGATAGGATGCTTGCGTTTTGGCGTCCGGCGTCGTTGATGTCGTCCGTTCGCTGTGCTTGCGCAGTTTGACGGCGCCAGCGCCGCTCGTAATCTCCCCACTGCCCAGCAACTTGTGCTGTGGACTCCCTGCACCACCTGCCCCACCTGCACCAACCGCTCCTGCTGACTCCGATCCTTCGCTGGCAGCACCGCCAACGATGATCCCCTGGCTGGTTAGATGACTAATCTGTAAGCGAAAGCAAGAGCAACACATTAGTATAATTGAACTGTTTCATAGATGTACGTGAACCGGTTCACAAGTGGTTCAGCCGTTTAAAATCACTTAACTTTCAATATAAAACATATAATAAACACCAGTAGAAACCCAACTTAAATCAGTTAAAATATTTATGCATTAGTAACTTTTAAGTTAAATTAAACTTGGTTTACAGATTCACCTGAACCGGTTCACAATTGGTTTAGACTTTTGTAATCATTATATATATATATATTTTTTTATTATATAATAAAGATCGGTTCTTAATAATTTATATTGTTTTTCATTTGAAATGATGTGTACGTGAACCGGTTCAGAAATTGTTCGAAGTTTATAAACATTTAATAGCTAATATAAAGTATACCTAAAACCAGTAACACTCAATTTACATCGATTATAATATTTAGGCATTAGGAATTTTTAAGTTAAATTAAATATGGTTGTATGTAGGTGAAACGGGTCACAAGTGGTTCATGATACTTTCAACGCAATTCAAATATTGTTCTTAATTTTGAAGCATTAGTTAAACTGAGATTGCTCTAAAAAAAAGTACGTGAACCGGATCAAACAAAACAGGGTCAAGGTAGCTGAATGTTTTAACAAGTGAAAAAGCTGATCAATTAAATTATAGATCTACAGCACTTAAAGTTGGTTAAACATAACACACCAACTGGTTTAAACTTTATTTTTGAACAGTTTAAAATGTACAACTGATGCAAAAACGCATCTGGAAAAATAATAGCTCAATGGCTTAAACCTTAAATAGCAACAAAAAACATTAAAAAAAACCATTTTTTATAAATGGTTTAAAAAACGCTTTCAAAATAGTTTAAAAATTATTAAAAATTGCTTTAAAAATGTTTGAAAAGCGTTTCGGTTGCATATTACATAAAATTATACTATATATTTGAAAATGTTCTACTTGAATATATTTTCAAATCAAATTCGCAACTCTGTCGAAATGCAATCAAAAGTGTTGCACAAAACAGAAACAGCTGTTGCTCGGGGAAAAGTGAATGATTAAATGCGAGGGCGACGCAACAACAGGCATGTATGTGGTTTATGTATATAATAAACACCCCACAACCCCCCGTTCGCTTGTTAACTAATCAGCTGCAGCTATTTATTTTTTATTAATATTTTTATATTATTATGTATTTTTTTTTGGTACGTGCTCAGGTCTCGATCGCGGCTCAATCGCAGCTGCATTAGCCATATCGAATCGAGTCGCGCTTTGAGCTGCAAACACGTTACACATTTCCGTTTGAGCGGCAACAACAACAACAACAGCAACAACAATGATAATCAAAGCTAAGCCGCTGCTGTCGTGCACCCCTCCCCCCTCTCCTAGTTGGTGATTGGCATTATTCCAGCTGCAGTTGGCGATAGTTGAGCGCTTTTTATCACCCAAAGTTGTCGCTTAAGTCTTTGCAGTTACACTGTTGTTGTTGTTGTAAGAGTTGGCAAGTGTTAAGTAATTCTTCGAGACATAAGTCACGTACTAACGACTGCGACTGCGACTGCCATAATAAAATGTGAAAGAGAGATGCGAGAGGAAGTCAGGAAGTCAGGCAGGAAAAAGGAGCTACAAACACATTTGGCTAGACTCTCGACTTTTCGTCACGTTGCGACAACAACAACACCAATATAATTGTAATAATATTTATCCAGCTGTTACTTTCCTCTGAAAGAATAATATCTAACAATTCCGAGAGCCAGAAACGTTCAGAGCAGCTCTTTATTTTAAAGCACTCCAATGAAAAGTTCCCATGGGGAAAAGAAATAAAACAAGCTGGAAAGTTGATTCTTGTTGACCGAGACGATGACTCATCCACATAAATCACATGAATGAACTGTAAACGTAGCGTAAATTAAAGTACATATTTATAGTTGACTTCAGGTTTAGTTGAAGTGCTCTGACGAAAAGTTGAACAAATTCTTTTAACTATTAAATTTCGTATATGAAAATATATTATTTTTTACCAAACAAATCTTTTGATTTAAACAATTTTAATAATAAAAAAAATTATAATAATAATTGGCACATTCGAACTTCAGATTATGTAGATATGTTAACTTGGGAGTCAAGTTTCTAATTAAATAAATTAAGTTTAATAGAATTAAGACTAATACAATAAATAAATTTTAAAATATTCGATTCGAAATAATAATATTTTTTGTTATGGAAAAATTGAAATGAACCCGACAATATATTTTCTTTACTCTTGGATAATTGGAAGTTCCGAAATGTAGTTAACTATGATTGAGGTAATAATGGAATGGAAATAAATACAAAATTGTTATAACAAGAATTCTTCTATAGGAGAAGGAGAAGTTTGTATATTCGAGTCTCATATATAAATCGAAATAAATATTTGAAATTTTCTTAAAATTTAGATTTTATTGAGTTAAGAAATTTGTAATTTGACCACAACTTTGTGCCTGATTTAAGTACAAAATTCTTAGTATTTTTTTTTATTTGTCTTGTCTACAGTTAAGACGTCTATTGTTGCGATGATAATACGCTTAGGAACTTCAACTTTGTCTAGTGTTGGTTAACTCGAAGTACTTGAAGACGGACAGACCAACAGTTAAAGGTTTGTTGTGATTTACTGGCTGACGGGATGATTTGAGCTTGGAAATGTTTAACAGGTAACTGACAACTGCCACTCGGCGGCATTCAACACGCTCGAGTGAGTCACAAAGATGTTTTGAAGGCTTAGCGGTAATTGGCACTTGCTGACATGACATGATTGACCGCTCTCTCTCTCTCTCTCTCTCTCTTGCTCGGTCTGTCTGTCTGTCCACGCAGTGGCGCATTGCAGCTCGAAGGGCAGCTGAAGCTGCAGCTACAACAACTGATAAAAGCCAGGGACGGAACGAGAATATGTGTGTGTATATACTATATAAAATACAATTAAAGGGGATAAGCGCACAAATGGGGAGCGAGTAAGGGGGGGCAGGGGTGAGTTGCGAGTAAGGGGGGCACGAGGTCGCTCCACAATGGATCGGTTGGACGACTGCGTTGATTTATGGGTTCAAGTGTGCTGTAAACTCCATCTCTCTCTCTCTCTCTCTCTCTCTTTCTCTCCCTCATTCTCTCTCTTTCTGTGTGTATTTTAGTGGCATTGCTTTTGACTATTGCCATTAACCACAACTTCAATTTTGTTTGGTTCGCCCAATACGAACTCCGCCGCTGCGACCCTTGCCGACCCAAAGTTCAATGACAGCAGCTGGAACTCCAACAACAACAACAACTCCAACAACAACAACAACAACAACAACAACAACTACAACAAAAGGCTGACAGCGGCTATTCTAATTGAGTTGCATTGACAAATACAACAACAGCAACAACAACAAAAAATAAGCTGAAATGCGTTAGTCAAAAGTCGAACGGCGAAAAATGTACCCTATACTAAAATCTAGCCTTAGATAAAAATTTAACATTTAAAATAATGAAAAGTTTTCATTTTAAATAAATTATATAAAAATAATTTATGAATTCATTTTAAATAAATTATATTAAACAAAAATACCTGTTAAGTCTCGCTTAATCCTTATTTACTTATATATTATTATTATTATTTCTATTGTCTTTTTAACAAAATTATATTTTGGTAAATTTAAGCCTTTTTTTCAAAAATTTCGAATTTCCAAGAGCTAAAAGCTAGCCGTACACGAACTCTTTAGTAAAAATACAGCGTATACTAAAAATACAATATACATTGAACATGTTTTTTTTTTTTTTTTTTTTTTTTGGTATTTCAAAACAATAATAAACAAAACTGTAGTCTTGTTAATGTTAAGACTTGTGAATATGTTTAGGTATTTAGGAACCAATAAAAACTTCATGTTTTTTATAAAATTCCCTACAAAGGAACTTGCAAATAGATTTTTTACAGATCTAGAGTTTTAAATAAATTTGAAGAGTTTTTTTAGACTCTATAATTCCCCTCTCCTATATATTTTTATATAATAGCTATAGCTACAATAGTAAACAAGTTCATGGACATAATCCATATAAATTTTTATCTTGCCTCATCCTAAAAAGTGCACATATCCAATTAAGAAGAAAAGTGATGAGGTTACAGGGTATTTGAGAAGCTAAAACCCCATTCGCGCCACACACATTGAGGTCGTGGCGATGTTCTACAGTGATCTCTTGTTAGTTTACGACCTGCTATTTGCATAGTTTGTATTGTGGTCTGTCTGTCTGTCTGTCTGTCTGTTTGACTGTTGGACGCGAGTACATCCATTTGCGTTCTAGCAACTAAGTGGCAACAGCAACAACAACAACAACAATGCTAATGCTAATGCACTTGGGTACATTCTACATGTCTGTCTCCTCTCTCCTCTCTCCTCTCTCCCTGTTCCTGACTCCATTCTCCGCTCTTAAGATCTTGACTAAGATCAACAAAAGAAAGCCAAAGAACTTTGAACTTGAATAAATCTTGGCTTTCATTTTGGACTTGGCATCAACTGTTGCTGTTGTTGTTGCTATTGCAAATTCCCTGATCAATGATCAATGATCAAACTATATTCTTGACTAGCTGCGTTCGCTTACAATTTGCTCCATTTGCCGCGTGCAGTTGATCAGTTGATCACCTTCAACGTGATCTTGTCTCAATGTTTAGACTCTAATTATAGCCGTAGCCGAGTAGCTCAATAACTGATAATAGATTGGTCACAATCTGTCTAAACCTTCTATACCATATAGTACTATATACATATATTGGCGCTTTTTTTCTTTTCTGAATGGCATTCACAATGGAAACGTGGCGACCTTCGTTTAACACATGCTGATAAGTTAACCGGAATTTTCCCCCATCCGTTCAAATCATTCACCAATATGGTCTTATATATAAATACATATATTCATATTCTATAGAAAAGTGTTTGGAATGTTTTTTTTTATTAGCTGCCGCTGACTAATTGCGCCGATGTTTAATAGTTTAATAAACCTAATTTCTGAGAAAATGCAAAATAAACTAGGTAAAATGTATTTTTAGACAAAAAAAAAAGCCTATGCAAAAACTTATTCATGATGAAAAATTAGTATATTGATAATTGTATTTTTTCAAATCCCCCAAACAAAATAAATGGCTTTTGTTTTTATGAATTATTGGAATTATTTTTCAAAATTTTTCTTTTCATCAATATTATTATATTATACGGAATATGGCTGAAAATTTAATATGAAATAACAATATAAACTCTTAACTTTCTGCAAATGTAATAAAAACGAATAAAATATTAAATATTAAATTTTTCACAATTTTTAACTGATTCTCCATAACAAGCGGAAATGGGTGAAAATGGGTTTAGAAATAGTTGACAAGAAAAAAAAAACGATGTTTTTTTATTACAAAGCATATTTTCATGAAAATGGTTAAAAATGGGGTCAAAAAAATACTTGGAAAAACCTTAGCTAGTATACAACATAATGACTCTTGACTTAATTTTAATGGGGCATGAGCTCATCTTTCAGCTCCTGTTTGTCTCTTGGCTCAAGCTAAACTCCAATTGGGGAGTCATACAGGTGGTAAATAGGTGGGATAGGCTCTAACTTTAGCAACAACATGACCTCGACAATTGTTGTGGCATGTTGCATGTTCTGCGATCATCGCATTTGTCATGGTTTGGGTGACCAAGTGACCTCCAAACACAACATTGGAGTGGGGTGGGGTGGGGTGGTAAGTGACAGGTGTCTTACATTTAGCTAATTGAAAGCATGTTGCAGCGGCAACAGTTGCTGGAAATTATAATTGTAACTGTAATTACTGTTTACTTTGTTTACCCGGTATATAGAATAATCACACTTAAACCTAACTCACTAAAAGCTGTCCACTAACTAAACACTAACCAACAAAAACAACAACAACAACAGAAACAACAACAATAAATACTTAAATTAACGAGCGTGCAAAAGCTGTTTAACCGAATGACGTCAGTCGGTGGGGGGCAGGGGAGAGCAACGGACAGCGCACCTGGACAACTGCGAACTGCGCGCTTCCTCTGCATATAAAGCATAAAAGCATATATAAAATTTATATGTGTATATAGATAAATATTTTCATGTTTGCGGACATTTACAGCAACTTCCGTAGACAATTAATAAAAATAACAACAACAACAATGAAGCCAAACTGTGGGCCAAGTGCGTGCAAAGCGCCTGACCAAAAAAAAAAAAAAATAAAGAGAAAAGACAAAAAAAATTAAAAAAGAAAAGAAAACAAAAAAAAATCGTACTAAAAAAGCCAAAGCCTAAATACCCTTGCAGACAAATAGCACATATACAATATAATATTATATATTAAATTTATAAAAATTAAATTAAATTCGTTTTTAAAAAATTTAACTTGACCAATATATAAACAAAAGTTTTGCTCCATTGGTTCCATTTGAACTATATAATAATAGTAGTAAACTTGTGCTTGCAAATACTTTAGAAACATACAAAATGAATTTAATAAGATATATTAAACTTGCTTTAGTTTAGTTGTGTAAACCAATTTTTAGTTGACAATTTTACAAATTCACAGTCAGAAATTTATAAAAAAAAAACAATATAGTCGATGTTCAACTCACATAAGTTCTCATATAATATAAAACACTCTCTTAAGATTCATCTATGTAACTAACCTCAGAGATATCATTCGATATATTGGAATAAAATAGAAAAAGATTTTATATTTAATTTGTGCGCGTTCCACATTGCATAAGAGAACTAATGTATCCCAAATTCTAGGGTAAACGAAAACTAAATTAATACATTAATTTTAGAATTTGATGGCCGCCACGCGGTGGCGCATTACCTTACAAAGCGAATCCCATGTCATGTCAGTTTTTTTTTTTATTATTACTATTGTTTCTGTTGTTTTTGCGAATTTGACGGTCGTAAAACGACTCTATTCAAATTTCGAAGTTCGAAATGGTATGTGAGCGGGGTATGCTGGTTCGTTAAGCAGCTTAATTGTCAAACAGGCCAAGTGCGCCGTTTCCTAATCAACAACAACAACTCCATGAAGAAGAAGAGGTCATGAAATCCAATAGAAGCAACATAAAAATAAGTAACAAAAACAAAAAAAATACTATTAATCTGAAAGAAAAACCTTCCACAAAATAGTTCAGTGTCATGAAACATATTTATGAAATATCAATTGCATTTCAAATGTATTAAATTTTAAAATAATCCCAAGAGAATTATTTTCAGCATTGTTGCATATTTTATTTATATGAAATTTGAAGATTTGTAGCAAAAGAATTTTATATTTAAACAGATTAAAAAGTATGTAAAATGTAAGCGATAAAATTATAGAAAATGTTGAGTAATTTGTATTTTAATTTAAAGATCTTTTGAACTTTTAGGCTATAAAACATATCAAATTTCTTGTTTTGCTTATTACAAAAATACAATCTGTAAATACGCATAATACATTAATTTGATTATTGAGTTCGATGACAGCTGCACAATTTTTGTATGTAGATTTATTTGTGTTTTATTCTCTTCTTTTTTTTTGGCAAATCCTCTACTTGAAGCGTGATCAAACAAACAAGAAAGGAACACAACAAAGTTGTTGCATGCCACTAAAAGTGAATGGACAAACAAGAAAACGAATTAAAATCAACACGCGACCAACGAAACGACCCTTAAGGAAACCGAACAAAAACATCTGTCGCTGCTTTCAGAACCAACTCGAGCAAAAAAAGTATGAAGAAAAAAAATTGTTACCAAGAAATGAAAAAGAAATCTGCAGCGCAATCTTTGGTTTCAACATTTGGAATTGGGTTTGACGTTGAATACTCTGTTAGTAGGGGCTGTTTTTCTCAGTTTCTGTTGTTTTATTTTTTTTTTTTTCTGCTTCTTTCTCTTTCTGGTTTGTGACGCGTGCAGGCGGCAAGCGACGCGTGTCCGGCAACAAATCGGGGCAAGGTTTGCGTTTAGGGTTAAACTGCATTGGGAGTAGCCTCAAGGAGGTATCTACAAAAAAGGGGCACCGGCTGCGTGTTGCACCTGCCACTTGGCCGAGACAATGCCAGCCAGCTGAGACTCTTCCACACCCAAAATGGTAAAATGACGCGCATTCGAGTCCCCTTTTTAGTGCCTGCTGCTCTCTCTGTCTCTCCCTCTCTCTCTCTCTCTCTATCGCTAGTGCTGATTATGAGATCAAGATAAGCGTCATCCTCCTCATTCTACTCATCGTCGTCGTCGTCGTCATCAACGTCAGAAGTGGAGGAACAGATGCGTTCACGTTGCTTTTGTGCGAGTACAATGTATTTCCCTACACTCAAAGAAATTGGGTACTCTTCAATTTTTAAAAATATACTCAAATAAAATTTGATATATTAAATAATAATTGTAATATATTCATTAATAAATGTTTTCCAAAATCTATAAATATACATTTTTTTAAAACATTTAACAATCTTTCTAAAATAATACAAATAATTTCAAAAGAAAGAAATATAATAATTAAAAAATAGTGAAATAAATAAATTCATTTGGCATAAGTTCTACTTGTATGTATCGAAGATCTAAACAAATGGTTATATCTTCTTCTTTTTTAATAATTAGCAAAAAAATAAGAATAGCAAATTTGAAGAATTTTTCAATTGCATTTTATCTTTACTCTCAAGTCACAAACTTGTGTTTTTTTTTTAACTAAAAAGTTGTAACGGCCTCAAAAAATACTTTTTGATATTAAATAATTGATTATAAGCATATCTGAAATTTCAGCTAATCGCTATTTTAATTTACATACCAAAGTTATTTCTGTAAGTTTTATCAAGCAAGCAAATATTATACAAATATTTAATCCGTATTTATTCCTTATTTTGCTACAAATTTCTTTGGCATGTTTTTGGCACAGTGTATGTAGCATTTTCTTTGCTTTTCACCCACACAATACACACACAGGCAGTTGTTGTAAGTAGCCACCCGGCAAATGCGTAATGTGTAATTTGATATTTGTTCCGGGCTTAGGGGTTAGTCGGTCGACTTAGACGACTAACATATAATGTATATGTATGTGTGCATAATATATATCTGTGTACCTATGTTTTCTATGCAGCTCTCTAGCTTTAAATATGGGTTTTTGGGCGTCATCAATCACTTGTTGATTTCACTCCGAGTGCAGGCAGAACATTTGTTAAAAAAAAGCATTTCTACTCCCTGCCCCATTATAAATCATATCAAAAGAAAAATGAAAAAAAAAAAAAAACAAAATGTATATAATGAAATAAAAACATATGATTACATGCTCCAATAGGAAGCCGTCGCCCTTCGCTGCCACTAGATGCCCCAGCCCCTGGCAACCCTCCCCTGCCCGTTGTACCTTCTACTTTATTGCCAGACTGACAAATTTTTATTGCAGCTCAATCGAATTATTATTATTATTATTTGTTGTTGTTGTTGCATGCAGCAAGCGAAACAATTTTCGTATGTTCTTTTTTTTTTAATGTTGTGTGTGGTACGAGGTCTCTGGGGAGTGCGGCAGAGAGTGAGAAAGAGAGACGGAGGGACAGCTATTACAACAAACAAATGAGTAAATGAAACGTCGTCTGAGTCAGCATTTTCAGCTGCGGAAACGATACGAAAAATGTTTTCCACCGAAAAAAACAAAAGCAAAATTCATATTTATAGAACTGATATTCAACCATATCAAAATTGCAAGCACTAGAATAATATATAAATTATTATATAAATAACAATTGCAAATGAAATATAACAATTTGATTCCACTTCTCGAGCGATCACTGTAATAATTTTGCATTTGAGATATGGGCATGTTTTGCTCTAAAATAAAATCCACAAACAGTTTTTGTTTTTGGAATTGGCATAGAGACCAATTAGGCGTGGAATGCGGAACACCAAATGTGCTAAAAGACCATATAAATTATATATGCTACACAATACAGTCACAGTATCACATACACCGATAGTGTGCGTGTATGTTTGCGAGTTTGTGCTTGCGTGTGTGTGTGCTCAATTTGTTGATGTTTATTGCGAGCTTTAGACGAAGTCAAGTGCTGCACTTAATTAGCCAAAGGCGGCCTGGGAACACACAATGGGAATGGGAACGGGAACAGGAACGAAATGGGAACTGAAACGATGAGATGCGACGAGACGCCGCGAAGCCCATTAAAAATTTGCGCGCACACTGCGACAATTTAGTGCCATATTTACTTGTCTTCTTCCATTTGTATACCCTTTGTAAACACTCTAAAAGGTATCACCATGTTAAAGGGGCTTCTAACATAACATAGAAACAATTTGTTTTTTTCATTATTTTCTTCAGTTCTTTCTCGTTTGTCAATGGGTAAAGATCATTCCTGGCGCATGTTAGGGTATTTGTTAGTCGTCCATTACCGACTCTTGTTCGAAACTGTTCTTTTTGTATTTTATGTAACATTTGGCTGGCAGGAAATGCCAAGCGTAAAACGTTTGCAATGGTCGCCAGATCTGCAGCAGCAGCATTTGCGATTAAATAGCCAGAGACCAGGCAAAAAAAAAAAAAAAACTGCGCAGAGTTCAATGCGCTAAATAATCCCAAAAACAACAACTGCAGCGAGATGCATATGTGTGTGTGGATGTGGATGCTAGGCTGTGTAAACGCATATGTGTGAGAGTGTGTGTGTGTTTGTGTATGCGTGCGCTGCAGCAAAATGCAATCTATTAGAGAAATTGGGTCACTGCACGCCCACATTGGTAACAGACAGACATTTCACACCGTGCCCCGCACCGCATTGGGATCGGATCGGTTGCGATCCAAGACGAGGCGAGGCGAGAGGCAACAACAGCTAATCGTGTTTAAATATAATTTACAAAATGCGGCGAACAAAAAACCGCAGCTAAAAATAATAATTACAACAACAAATATTGTGCTAATTTTGTAATGCTTCCGAGAGAGAGAATGAGAGAGCTAACACTCACTCTCGCACGCATGTAAGATAAAGTACAAGAAGTTTTTTTTTGTCATTCCATTTCTTGTATTTGCCTTGCTCCCATCAATACAAATGGAATTACAAGAAATGCACAGGGTCAGCCATGTGACGAAAAAGAGTGGGCGAGACGGGGGAAAATTTAAAACCGAATGGCATAAAATGGAATGGAACATGTATGTATGCGCGTGTGCGTGTTGCTCGATAGATAGACAAACAGATAGCTAAATTGACAAGGGTATTCGGGGGAGAGTGGGGGTGCTAGACGGAGCGTCGTGTGAAGCAACAAGCCAAGTACATCATTTCGAAATGAATATGGCGACAAAAGAATTTTAAATATGTATGCGTATGCGTATTCGTGCGTGTGTTTGTGCGCACACATTTTTCCCCATTTCGGTTCCTAAACGGAAACAAGCGATAATAAAATATTTACAACAGCAGCAGAAGCAGCAAAAACAGCGCACGACGCCAAAAAGAAAAAATTAAAATGAACAGCGGCAGAGATGTCGCGTCCACAGTAGCCGCATAGATGTTTTAAAGGCGATCTCAGCCAGCTGCGCTGTTGACGAAGTAAAGTAAAATAAACGCAATGCCCGCCATAAGCAGCAAAGCGTGTAATAAGAATCATAAAAAGTAAAGCACTGAAGAGCAACAAAAACAGCGATGCACAGCGACAGCGCAGCAGCGGCGCAGCCATGTGCAAAAGTCATATGGGTGCTTTGCTGCTGCTGCGTCAACAGCGACTGCGACTGCTACGCGTATTGCCGGACGAATTACAACAAAAATGCGCTCAACTAAGCGAATTCACTTCTTGCTTTTGCAGCCTCGCCGTCACGGCGCACAGTGGGCCAAGGCATGGCCTTGTATGAGTGAACTTATGAAATGTACTCTACTTATAAACGGGAAGTGAAAAATTGCAACACGCACACACAATCACAACAAACAAAAATACACATGTATTTTATAACAAAATGCGAGACAAATTATAAATCAAACGCACATCAAATCGAACAAAACTGTTCCGCCTTGTCTTGGAGCACAGAATCGGAGCAGTGCATTGGAAGTCTAAAAATATTATGGAAAATGTGTTCATTTCGAACCGTATCAATTAAGTTCACCACAAGGCTATATATAATTATACTATATATACATATATGTATAAACATATGTATATAACGTTGTGTTTTGGAAAAGGCGTGGCAGGATTTTTAATAGTACATTACAATAAAAATCACTCGAGAAAGTACAACATAGACACAACACAACTATTTGAATTACAAAGTTCAAGTGGTGTTTTTTATTTTGGTACTTGTTCTTATTTATTATTGTGGGGTTCTTTTTCTATTCCCATCAATTTCTATGCTTCAATCTTGCGTGCTGAAGCCGCTTTAAGAAGTTTGTGGGGTTTTTTTTCATTTACAGTTTCTGTCCAAAAGATTAAGGTTTTATAGGTAAAAGTAATTTCCGCTGTACTTGAAAAACATCGAATAATATATAAATAACTAAGCGATACGTGCTTATTTTCTTTTAGTTTATCTTTTTTTTCCAAAGAATTGCTTTGCAAATCCTTAGAAAATGTCACACTGTGCCGTGTGCCTTGTACTTCCACATACCGAAAATCTCACACTTACATGATTTTTTCCTAAATCGCGTGCGTGTGAAAGGGTAAAACGGTAAACGCATACATGTGTGTGTGAGTGTGTAGTGGGCAATGTAATTAAAAAGAGTTGAGCAAATATTTGACGAACGTGCAGAAGCAATTAAACGGCCACACCACCCAATAACAACAAATGGAGAGCGAGCGAGAGAGGATGTGTTTTGATGCGGGTGCCTCTGCAGGAGGTACGGATGCGGATGCGGGTGGCAGGATGACGCACATACATATACAGACCATATGACTTTGCAAAAACAAAAACAAAAAACAAACCGGCAAAAACCAGAGACTAGACTTGGCGGCGTTGCCATATCCGAAGCCGAAACAAAACAACAAATTTCGCTGCCGCATGCAGAAAAGTTGAATGAAACTACGAAGACACGCACACACACAGATAAAGTGTGAGTCTGCGGTTTTTATAGTAAAGAGTGCGGCGATGAAGATAAGGCACAAAATGAAATGAAGTAAACAATAATAAAGCATAAGGCATATAGCAACTCCCCCACTACTAATGCTCCCTATTATGCTTGGCCGCATTGGAACATAAAAGCAAATAAACTAAAATCGCTGTGCAACCGCCCCCTCGCTCGCACGAACGCACACACACATACACGCACGATGTTCAGAAGACAAAAGCGAAACGCATTAACATTAACTGCCAAAAACAAAAACAAACACACAACACTCTTCTCGCTAGCTATCTCTTTCGTGCTTTCCTTTGCTTAGCAGAGCTTTTTGCAGGCGAGTCAACAGGGTTGCATGCAGGAGTAAATGGTGTGTCTGTGTGTGTGTGTGTATTTATGTGGATGCTCTTACCGCGTCAATGTTAACGTCAATTCGATTTCGATTGCCAGCAGCCCCGTTGTCGTTGTTGTTGTTTGTATTCAGCTCTTCAATTAAAAAAAAGGCACTTTTAATTATTGCTTCATTTGCGGCGTGTGTTGTTGTTGTGTTGTATAAACAAAAGCAGCTGGAGCTAATTGCTTTTGTTATTGTTGTTTTCGCTTCAACAGCACAAGGAACTCAATAAACGCGAAACACAAACACACACATTAGAAAAGAATATATAAAAAAAAAAATAACCAACAACAGCAGTGCAGCGACACAAAAAGTTATTACTAAAACAAACTGCGATAAAAACAAAATTGTAACTTTAACAGCGAGATGTCGCCTTTAATTGCCGCGCGCGCTCTCGTTACAATTTACAATAAACTTTTTTTTTGTTTAATATATTTCGCTGTCCCGTTTCGTTCGTCCGCTGCGCTGTGTCGTCGTCGTCTCGTGCGCGCATCGGTCGACAAATAAATGCGGGCAACGGCGACGACGCACTCACTATAAACGGCTCGCTTGCTTCCTCTCTCACATGCTTACGCTCTCAGCATGGTGACAGCGCAGAAGGTAACGACATCATTTCTAGCAGCCTATGTGACGTCACACGCCTGTTTTGCATTTTGAGTAGGATTTCAAATAATAATAATCGAACTAACAAATATCTATTATTGCAATAAATTTTGTATTTGTTTTGTAATTAATTTGCATGAAAGTATTCTAATTTGCCATTCATAAAAGCAGTGTTAATGAATTTATGTGGTATGGTGGTAAAGTAATAAATAATAAAATAAAGCTTGAAAACTGAAGAACATCATTAAAAAAAATTTTAATTTGATTTTGATATATCTTGTGCATACGTATGTATATAAAAGCATCTTTACAGAAACGAAACGCTCTTTTTGTGTAACCTTTTCATGTGCCTAGGCAACAGCAAAAGTGCTGCCCATAGGCAACACAACAACAGTTGGCAGCACTGTCTCATTACTCACGCAAAAACACAAACAGAAAACAGGACCCGGTGTAAATGTGCCGTTAGCTGCCCGCTGTCTGCTGTGTTGTCGCATGCTGTGCGTATCCTTGAGGCATTCACTGTTACTTGTTTCGCTTCTTGGCCATTTCTGTATCTTTTTGCCATTTTTCGGCACAAACACACACACAGGCATACACAGAAAGCATGCGACACGTAATTGCAGTTAAATTTTATTGCAGTCACGTAGTGCAAAACAAAACTTACAAAAAACGCACACTGCGGAGGTGAGGAAAGGAGACGAAATATTCAACCGCTGCGGCAAAAACAAAGAACGCAAAAGCAACAGAGTGCGTTGTTCTGCGGCTCCTTCTACTTCTACTTATTGTTATTGTTGTTGTTGTTACCGAACATACGTCAACGCCAGCGGCTTTTGGTTGTTCTTTTTTCAGCTTTTTTTTTTTGTTTTTTGGTAATATTTTTTCTTTCTGTTATTGCCTTTGTGTAAACAATTTCATTTTGATCTTCTTTCACTCATTTCTTTGTACATTGCTGCTGCTGTTGTTGTTGTTGTGGTTTTTATTCTTGCTTTAGAATTGATGTACGGTGAAAGTAATGGACAGAAGTTCGTACCGTGTACAAATCGGCAATTAAAGCGTCGGCACTTCTCGACTCTGATTACTCTTGCTGTGGTTGGCTATATATATCATAGAGGGGGTATATACTCTATGCCCTATATACATATATAGTTTCTTAACTCTAATAACATAATATATATTATTGAAATATTTAAATTTGTCAAATTATAATTTAAAAAAATAAATAAATGAAAATTTCAAAAATAATTATTTTGTTTATAGATGTTTCTTTTTCATTTTTAAAACTTTTTTATAGTGAACTTTCAGAATTTTATTAAATTGGCCTAAAATTTTATGCATACCCAAATACAAACAAAATTTAACCGTTTACGTTACTCTATAATGGACTACAGGGTATTTGGCAGTCGAACTTCCTGACACTAGAGGCGCAGCAGCCGTAGCAGCCGCAGAGATTAATCATCGCTGGTTAAATGTTGTATTTGAGTCATTCGCGTTGCGTTACGCGAACTTGGCTAAGACGGAAAAAGCAGCTAAGAGTAATCCAGACATGCTCGACTATCGGTTACCTTGTTTATAATCAGATTTTTATAAAATATTCATCATTCTGATCAATTATTTCGGATTTGCTTCCTCCTGCCTGTTACATATGTATATGGCCACAAAACCGATATACCATTTGCAACAAGGAACAGGGTATACAAATATCGTATGAACTTTGTACCTGCCCCCACATACCCACCTACCCCCCTTTACACTTGCAATATGCATAGTCTTGAATTATTTATGCACATGGCTACCAGCCACGCCCCCAGACAGCCGCCCACACGCAGTCAAAGACAATTGCTGCGGCAAAAACAAAACGCACACGCAAAGACACAAGCATCGGCAGCGACAGCGCTGCCAGCGTCGCTGTCAAAGTTACTCATATGAAAAATATCTAATAAGAAAACCAATAAACTGCAAGAAGAGCATAGGCAGAGCTAACTGGGACGCGACTGCGACGCAGGCAGCGAAACGCAGCGCAACGGTTTTGTGTGGGGGCGAATACGCGAAGTGCAAGTAAAAGAGAGAAATACATAAATGCACATACAAACATATATACATGCATGTATGTGGCTGTGTTGTATGTGTTTGTGTAAACTTACATTTGTTGTTGCTGCTGCTTCAAGGCAATTTAGTGTATTTTGTTGTCGTTGCTGCAGTTGGCGTTGTTGTTGTTGTAATAGTTGCTGCTGCTGCGCGGCAAGAGCACCACAATCCATATTACGACGTCGACGTGCAAAGCAGAAGGCAGAGAAGCCAGCAATAACAAAGGAACTGCGGCTAACTGTGCCTCAAATATAAACGTGATCCGATTCAACGGCGCCCTGCTCTCTCCTTAGGCTCTCCACTCTCTCTGTGCACATACACACTCTCTCTCTCTCTTTCTCTGGCGCGCTTTTGATCAGTTTGGCATAAATTTGCGAGACTGCGTCTTGAATTACAAATCGGAATCGAATTGGAAACCCGTGTTGGCAGCATTTATTTCAATTTCTGTTAAATTTGCATTTCTCTTGAATGTTTTTCGTGTTTTGTACTTCGTACTTTGTGCATGCCCATGCATTCTTAAACCGCTTCCTTTGCCTGCTGTGGCTGCTGCTGCTGCGTAGGCGAATGCTGTTACTCCAACAACAACACGGCACGATACGAGCGTGCGAACAAACGAACGAACCAACGAACGAACGGCGAAACGAGCGAGCAACGTCGAACGACAAACGACGACTGCCGAACACGAACTTTATACGCTGGAGCTGGGCTGCTGCTGCTGCTACACCCACACACATGCATGCAAATGTCTCTTCGTGTGTGTGCGTGTGTACTCCACACAACTGAGCTGCAACTGAAGTGCCGTTCCGTTTGCTGCTGTCGCTTTTACTTCATTTTTCCTGTCGTTTTGTCATTGCTCGCCTCCAATTGTTTCCTTTATATTTTTTGTTGTTGTTGCGTTTTTTTTTGGGTGTAGTCAGTCAGCCCTTTTATTGTTGCTGTAGTTGTTACTATTGCTGTGGCTGCTACTGCGCTGCTTGCATTTGATATTCATCTTAAAATTTAATATTTGCTTTTGCTTTACATTTGCATATACACAAATTACACTAGATACGTGTGTATAATTTTTTATTGCATGTGTGTTGCATTTATGTTAGAACCGAAAAAAATAAACAAATAGTACTATGGAGCTACGAAAAAAACAGCCGTGCGTAATTTCCACGAATTTATGTTTGTCGTGCGTTTTTCTGTTAACTGGGGATGTTGATATCGCATCGATATATCGGTATTTGAGTTAAAAATTTGCGATATTTTAACGCGAAGCTATCGACAAATTTTTGGAGCCGTTGGTATATTCTCTCTCGTCTTTTTCAACACTGCGATCAGTGCAACAATAAATTAAATGCACTAGACGGTCGTTCTAGTTTTTTTTAATTGCATTCATATTTCATTTCTTATTCGGCGCAAATAAGTTTGACCTGCTTCAAATGTAACATATCTTGACGCTGTGTTCCAGCACTGAAATAGGAGTACCACACTCCGATAAAAATTGATGTCACTTATCGAGTATTTAATTCGTTACATTTGCATTTGAATTCAAATATTTCCAACTTCTTAACTAAACGCATTAATAATTTTATTGTACACAATTGCTTTGTCAACAAATAAAATTAATGAATTATTCGAAAACAGCGCGCTCACAGCCTCCTCCAACGGCACAAACTCCAATCGTATATGTGGTCGAAAATACCAGATGTACAGTCCGACATCATTAAAGTATCACATCTCCAGCTGTAAATTTGGACGGCTGAAATATTGACGAATAAGATTTGCATTCACATTGCCCGGATCGTTTGCAATATCACCATCATCATAAATATTGAATTGACAATCGTCGATGAGGTAATCAAACATTGCGATGAATGAACAATTTGTTTTTAGATATAAAAATACAGTTCTGTGTATGACAGAACTGGTTAAAATATTAAAACTTTATGTTTGAATTAAGTTCGGAAAGATTTAACGAAGCGTAGTCGATAACGATCGAAATAACAAATTGCACAACACTAGTTGCGGGTTGCTTGATAGCACTGGCTAGCCTTAAAATCGGCGCGCTTCATTTGAACAATGTTTTTGGCAGCACTGAACCACTAAGTAGACTCGCCCACTATTTTAAAATGTTCTCGATTTTAACTATAAAAGTAAAATAATGTTTAATGTTATATAAAACAACACTATTCAAATGCAATTATTCGCTTTTAAATTAACAATGCGCTCGACTGAAAGCTACTCGATGCCTAGCAAACAAGTATCGATATCAAGACTAACATATGTGATTGGCAGCACTGGCAAGCCATTTCAAATTGTCCGTTAACATTTAATTTGGATACATCGCCAGCATACAATTAAAATTTGAATAAACTAGTTTTTATATATTTTGTCACGTTTTTAATTTTCATACCGTTTATATTTACTTATTTACATTATGATTTCAATTTGTCAACTGCCTGTTTTTGTTTTTGAGTCGCTTAAAACTAAGACTTCGGGCTCCAGTTTTTTGTTTTTCTTTTTGTTTTTTTTTACTCTTTAACTTATCGTTATTTGTTGTCTGTATGTATGTATATAAAAAACACGCACATTATATAATTGGAGTTGCTTGTGTGTCGCTTAACTATACATATACATATATATGCATATCTGTGTATTTATATATATATATATATTTAGTGCTGATTTTGTTTACACTATATCTCGATTGTGGTTTTTGCTGCCGTTAAGTTTATTAAGTTTCCTGCTCTTGGCAATCGGAAACGGAAGTGTACGAATTGATAACAACACAATTTACCGTTTTTTTTTCTTGCTTTCTTTCTATCCTTCTGCTTCCCTAGATAACCGTTATGTAGCGCCTCTCGCGCTACTTCGCTAACTAAATAGTTAAATATTCGTGTTGGGCGAGTTCCACTTAAAAATTTTCTAAACAAATGATTCCATTTAATACATATATATATATATATATAATGTAGTTTTCTTTCTTTTCTTTTTTTTTGCGCTATTTCCTTTTCTCTTTTAACACGTTTTTTTTTACAGTTTCACAACATAATTATTACATAATTATCGTTTAGTTTTTTGTTTTTGGGTTTTTTTTTTTGTTTTTTATAAATATGTGTATGTATAATATTTAATTATGTTTATAAAAGCGCTTAAGTTGGTCATATTTATATATATATATAAAAAAATTGGTTACAACACAAATATAGTCAAAATTTACAAATGTTTGCTGTTGTTGTTGTTGTAGTTGGTTGTTCAAATTTCTTTTGTTTTGTTGCGGTTTGGTGCTTGAAATTAACGGTATATATATATATATATATATATATATATATATAAATTGTCGACTGCTTTATATAGTTTTTATTATATATTATATTTATCATTTGGGTTCTAAAAAACTTGACAAATCAACAAAAATTAATTTAAGTTAATTAAAAAAAAAATTAAATCAAATTAGTTAACTAAGATTTATAAGACTCGCGCATCATATTTGTTGCTGCTGCTTCTGCTGTATTCAATATGCTTTTTTTCTTTTCGGTTTTATTTTTTGTTTGCTTTTTTCAACTTGTTGTTGACCAGAGCGCTTATATGAAAACAAAACTTATATATGTATATATATTATATAATGATGATTTCCACAAAATTATTCGGTCAATCCGTTTAGTAGCTGCGGTTCTAGTGTTGTGTAACTGTTCCAGTCTGTTCCGTCACGTGCTGGCGGGCCTGCCAACTCGTTTGCTTTGCTCTCGTTGTTTATTTTGTTGTTTTGATTTTTCTATTTTACTGATTGTTTAGTTGTTTTTTTGTTTTTGTTATCGCTTTTGTGCGCCGCACAACTTAACTTAGCTAGTTATTGCTTAAATGTTGCTGTTGTTATTGTTCAGTCAGCGGCACTGCGTCGCCGCACCAATTTATAGCGACTGCGCAGCACGTGCGAAGTGGCTGCTGCTGCTGCGCCTTCTGATTCTGCTTTTAATTTTACTTCCACTTCTTCTTCGTTGTTGTTGTTGTTATTGCTGATAGTATTGTTGCTGATTTTGCGCAGTTGCTGTCTTTTGCCAAATCTTGACTGTCTGGCAACTCTGGCTGCCACTATTGCTGCTGCAGCTCCGATACCGATACCGATACCGATTCCGTTTCCGGTTTCGTTTCCGGCTGCCGTCGTCGTCGGGCTGCGCACAAAGCGATATTTGTTGAGTCGTTGCTTTTGCTGTTTTTGCTGCTGCTGTTGCTGCTGTCGTCGCCGTTGCAGCTGCTGTTGGCAACTGCGGCTGCGCTGCAACATGACATTTACCGTTGGCATTGCCCGCTCCGGCGACCGAGAGCAGCGCAGCGCCGTCCTTGTTCTCGTCCTTGTCATTGTTCCTGTTGTTGTTGTCATATTCTGTTTCTGTTCCTCCATCTCCTGCTGCCCGTTGCTGCTGCTGCTGCTGATGCTGCTGTGGTTCATTATGTTGCTGTCCTTGTCTCTCGGCTGCTGTTGTAGTCGCCTTGTTGATTCACGTCCAAGTCCGCGTCCTTGTTGTGTTGTCCACTGTTGTCCTGAGGCGATAACGGCAGCAGACGCGTTTGCGTCCATTTTTGCTGCCATTTCAATTTCTACCGCGGCTGCAGGCGACGCATCGGTGTCCTTATCTTGCGGCGAGGATTCTGCATGGCGTTGCCAGCGTTTGCCGGCGGATTTAACCTGTCCAAATGGAAAGAGTGGCTCGTTAGTACAGGGTGTTCATGGTTCTTCAAGTCAACACGATGGCGTGAGCGAGCGAGCAACCGACCGAACGAACGAACGAGCGAGCGAGCGAGCGAGCGAGAGAAAGAGAGAGTACAATTCATAGCATGGCCAATTGTTTAAACAAGAGCTTTTTAACGGCATATTCTCATTAGGATTGAGAGAGCGAACGAATTCTGAGATCTTTGCTTTGTGACGTCACAATATCGCAATTTTGTTGTTTTTTTTATCACTATCAAAATTAAACTTGAAATTTTCATAATTTTTTGTTTTCTTAATACATTCTGTATTAATTTTTCTATTTCGGACAGTGTTGTCCATCTGACTTAAAAAAAAACAACTTTTAGATCTCTCAATTGTGGTTTTTATCTACACACGCACACTAAGCTAAAAAATTGCACACACACACGCACACACACATAATTCAAATAAACAACACATGACAAAAAACATGTAAAAATGTATATGTATGTATATATGTATGTGCATTTAAATCAAGACATTTAATTTTTGTATTTTTGTTAAATGAAGAACATGTGCAATGCAAAATTGTCTTGTTATGGTTAATAATGCATTTGTTATTGTTTGTGCTTTGTGTAAGTAAAACTCTGTGTGTGTGTGTGTGTGTGTGTGTGTGTGTGGGGGGGGGGGGGGGGGGGGGGGGGGGGGGGAATGTGTGTATGTGTCTCTCTCTCTGTGTGTGTGTTCGGATTTTTGCCTGTTTGAATTTAACAACATATTAGGCCAAATTAAACAAAAACACACACTCTCTCTCTCTTTGTCTCTCTTTCACACATTTTTTTGCCCACTCGGATCGATTTCAAGCTTTTTGATCGTCGTGTGCGTAACATTATTGCTGTCTCTGTCACTCTACTTACGCGAATATATTGGCTGGCGCGGGCGCTAAATTAAATTGGAACGGAGCGGCGTTTGGCTTTGACTGCAAAAGATATTTGAGGTTTTTGTTTTTAAAGTGTTTCAATTTGAACAATAGTTTTTTTTTTATAATTTGGTTAAAATTTTGTGGTCGGCAAATTAAAATGAAAAGAAAATATGCAAAAATGCGCATATAAATTTCTCAATTTTAACATTTTTGCACTTCACTTGTTGCTGTTCAACACTATTCGGCATTGGTGGGTGTACATATGTATATGTATATGTATGCATGGAGTATGAAAGTATGGAGTATGTTTGTATGTATATAAAGCTGGCAAATGGCATAACTGTAAATGTGACAGCTGAGCAATGTATACGAGTGAGAGCGGAGCGGCGATTGGGGATGTGTATGTTATTTTTCAAAGCTTTATATTAGCCAGTACTTGCAAAGATGAGTAGGAGAAAAAGAATACAGTTACAGTTAAATAGAAATAAAATATATTCAAATAGTTACTGATGTGAGAAGCATGCAAAAGATGTATGAAATGTTAATAAAATAGATACAAATATTAAATACAATGTACAATTAGTTGATAAATTGATAAATGCTAAATTTGATTTGATTTTTACTGTCCATTTGGTTTACCTGCATTTGCTGCGGTGAGGCGGTAAAATTGAACATTTGATTTGCTGCTGGCATCATGGTTGATGCAGCATCAGTTGTCGCCGCAGTGGCTCCAAATTGGAAAAGTCGTTCCCTTTTTGAATTGAACTGCATTGGCCAACCATATTGAAAAAGTAGTTGTGTTGTAGGTGGGGCAGTATTTATAAGTAGAGTAGTATTGATAGTAGTAGCAGTATTTGTAGTAGTAGTAGTTGTTGTTGTTGTAATAGTAGTAGCAGTTGTAGTAGTATTTTTTGTTATTTGTATATATTTAGTTATTCGCATATATTCGTGCCCGTGCCCACAGAAGGGTTTACAAAGATTTTTGAAAGTTGCATATAGTAACGGGGTTTGGGGGAGATTTGTTTGTTTTTTTTTTTCCAACAGTACAGAGCCGGACAACAATCAACATATTTTGTTTAGGGATCAATGGAAAAAGAGAAATGAAAAAAAAAAAAACATGAAAGACAAGAAAAAATATAAGTATAAAATGAAAATATTAAGGTTTTTGTTTTTGGTTTTACTAAATAAAGGAATGCATGTGTCATCGATAAACGATAAACACAGACACACAACACTGACGACAATGCATGCAAAGTAATAGAAAATATATCATACGCCAACAGCAACAACAATAAATCCAATAATTTTATATATATAAATTTGTTTTTTTTTTTTCATATACAGTAAACATTCTATATAATACCAATTTTTTGATTTGAAAACTATGATAGTTTGTTTTAAGTAAATTTTTCAATGATTGACGAAATATAAGATAAAGAAGAGTTTTTAAAAAAACAATTAGTTCAGTTTAGTTGCTTATCTAGAATGTTTACTGTACTTTTCAGTGTTGCTTGGCTTACTCGTTCACAAACTTGGAATATATATATATATAAGATAAATGTATCAGTTTTGAAGTTCCCTAAAGATTACTAAAGGACCTCCCCTAAAGATGGCATATACATTTTTCGGATAAACCCCTTAGGGGCGTGGCAAATTGATAAAAATCTGTAGTTTTTGTGCTAGTCAGCAAATTTGAAAGACAGTTTTCTAAACAACTGCTCTGAAGATCACACAAATAAAATAAATATATATTGCTCAGTTTTAAAGCTAGATAAAATTTTGTTTTTTTTCAGACAGATTACTTTTGACCTCCCCTAAAGGTAGCATGAATATTTCTTTAATACTGCTAGAGGTGACTTGGGAAATTGATAAAAAATCGGTATTAGCTGTTCTACAGTGAACGAGTATTGTGCAGTCGGTTACAGCCGATTGCAAGGTTCCTGCATGTGATTTAGAATAGGTTCTTGTGTTGAACTTACATCGGTGCTGTTGGCCGCATTGTCAGCTGGTTTCAAGTTGGCCGAAAAGTTAAATGCCGCTGTCTGCGGTGCCGCTGCTGTAAATTTGAACGCTGGCTTCGGCACGACGCTGCCGGCAGCGGCATTCGAGGTGTTTGCGCCGAAACTGAATCCGCCCGTTGCGGCCTGTCGAATGTGAATGCAAATGTTGTTAATTATGTTAATTAGCTGTATGAATTATGGCGGACTTACCGGCGCTGTGGCAGCACTGCCAAAGTTAAATGCTGGTTGGGGCGCTGTTGTCGCCGTTGTTGTTGTTGTTGTCACCGGGGCATTGAACATGTTCATGCTCAGCGCCGGAGTGGCGGGCAAATCATTGAACGGATTTCTCGCATTGAAGATGCCACCGCCGCCGGTAATGGACTGTCCACTTGTTGCTGCTGCTGCTGCTGCTCCCGCTGCTGTTCCAGTTGCCCCTCCCCCTGCTGCTGCTGTTGATGCCACGCCAAAGAGCGGCTGCATTGCATTTGTTGCTGTTGTGCTGGTTGTTGTTGTTGCTGCTGCTGCTGCTGTTGCCGCTGAATTGCTGCCAAAAATGGGCAATGTTGTTGCTGTGGCAGGATTGCTGGCAAAAAGACTTGCTGTTGTTGTTGCTGCTGCTGCAAAAGGCGTAACTGCTGCTGCTGCTGTTGTTGTTGCTGCTGTTGCTGCTGCCGTGGGCCAACCAAAGCTGGCGACACTTTTACTGCTGCTGCTGCTGCTGCTAGTTGCCAGCTCGCCAAATGCTGGCGTTGCCAACGGCTTGGCACCAAAACTTAATGCTGGACTGCCAAAGGTTGTGCTGCTGTTGCCGATGTTGCCGCTGCCAAATGTGAACGGCGATTTGTTGCTGCTGCTTGTTGCTGTCGTCGGCATGCTGAAGCTAATGCCACTGCTCTCGCTTTTCGTTGTTGCTATCGAGCCAAAGATGTTGGCTGCACTGCCGATTGCTGTTGCTGGTGTTGCTGTTGCTGCTGTTGTGGTTGTTGTCGATGTGGCTGGCGTGCCAAAGAAGAAACTGCTGCTGCTGCTAGTGCTGCTGATGGCAGTTGTTGCTGCCGCTGCTGCGGACACAGCTGGTTGGCTGCCAAAGACAAATGTTGGTGCTGTGACCGCTGTCAGTGTTGCTGCTGCTGCTGTTGTTGCTGGTGCTGAAAATTTGGCTGTTGCTGGTGCAAAACTGTTGTCCGATGTGCCTGGCTTGAAAGTGTTGAAGCTAGCGATGGGCGCAACAGTTGCTGCCGACACAATTGGCGTCGTTTGGCCAAAGATTAGCGATGTTGTCGCTGTCCCCGTTGCGGTCAAAGTGCTGCTGCTGCTGCTGCTAACCATGTTGTTGTTGCTGCTGCTGCCAAAACTGAACATGTTTGGGGTTGACTTGGTGCTGCTGCCGATGCTGCTGTTGCTGCTTGATACAACTGTGTTGCTTGGATAGCCGAAGCTAAACATTTTGCTTGCTGCTGGAGCAACAGTTGTTGTTGTTGCTGCTGCTGCTGCTGTTGTTGTTGTTGTTGCTGCTGCTGATGTGCTGCTGCCAAATGCAAATGTTGATGTTGTCGTTGTTGCTGCTGGTGCTGGTGTAAACATGCTGCTGCCGGATGTTGCTAACGCATTGCTGCCAAATTTGAAGCCAACAGCAGCAGCAACTGTTGCTGGTGTGGCAGCTGTCTTGCTATCGGCCACATCCTGGCTGGGAGCAGCGGCTGCAAAACCAAATTTAAACTGTGCAACGGGAGCGGGAGCAGCAGCAGCAGTTGTTGTTGTTGTTGTTGTTGCTGCTGATGCTCCTGCTGTGGTTGTTGTTGTTGCGGCAAAGCCAAACATAAATTTGGGCACAGCCGAGGTGTTTAATGCGTCCGCAGTTGCGCCCGGCTTCAGTTGTTCGCAGCAAATGCATTTGTTGCGACTCATCTCGTTTTGGGCCATGCACGCCTCACAATTCCAGCTGCTCGACTTTTGGGCCGCAATCAGCTGCTGGAAGCCCGCATCCGCATCCGGTTTCGGTTTCGGTTTCTCCGTTGCCACAGCAGCAAAGCCAAATTTAAAGTTGCTTTTGTTATTATTGTTGTTGCTGGTGCTGCTGGTGTTGTTGCTGCTGCTCTTGGGATTGGGCGCCTGGCAGGCAACGCACTCATTGCTGCCGGTCTGATTGTAGAGCATACAGGTGCCGCATTCCCAGCCTTTTGGTTTGAATGCATCCCCGAAGCTGCTGCTGTTGCTGCTGGCGCCGAGACTGCTGCTGTTGCTGTTGCTGTTGCCATCGTTGCTTGTTGTCTTCTGGCGCGGCGTCTCGCAGGCAACGCATTTCGTTGCCTCCGCCTTGTTGGACAACATGCAGGCATCGCAGCTCCAACTGTTGCTCGGCTGCTTGAAACGATCCCCGAAACCGCCGGCAATGGGATAATTAAATGGCGCAACAGTTGCTGTTGCTGCGGATGTTGCTGCAGATGTTGCTGCAGGTGCTGCTGCTGCTGTTGCTGCTGCTGCTGCTCCTGGTTTGGCCGTCTCGCAGGCGATGCACTTGCTCAGCTCCTGCTTGTTGCGCACCAAGCACGCCTCGCACTCCCATTCGCTGGTCGATTTCTTGAACTGATCGCCGAAGCCCAACTTTTTCGCAGAGATGCTGCTGCTGTTGTTGGTGCTGCTGCCATTAAATTGCGGCTCATCTAGGCTGATGGGCGGCGCAAATGTGAAATTGTGTTTGATGCGCTTCTCCTTCGAACACGTTGCTCCAACACAATTAATTGGGAGAGGTGCATCAAATTTAAAGCTGCTCTTCAGCTGCTGAGCGGGCGCAGTTGCAGTTGCAGTTACAGTTGCTGCTGCTGCTGCAGTTACAGTTGCTGTTGGCGTTTTGGGCGGCGCAATTATCAAATCAAATTTGGGCTCGCTGGCCATCAACGGAAAACGTATTTGGGGCAAGTCGAGTGGTGCCGGCGCCAAATCGTTCTCCTCCAGCGTGCGCGCCTCCTTGCGTGCCTGATGATGCGATAGACGTGAACGCATCTTATTCGTATGACTCTGACTGCCCATTGCTGTGGCGGATGTGGATGTGGATGTCGTTGTCGTTGTGGTTGTGTTTGTGTTTGAGGAAACGGCGGAAACGGCAACGGCAGCCATTTTGGTGGCACGTTGAAGCTGTCGCTCCTCCTCCTGCTTGGCCTCAACTATGGAGCGCGCTCTGGGCGTCACACGATGCAGGCGTCGACGTTCGAGCAGCTGCAGCATGGTGGGCACCAGCAAATTGGGACTGCTGTTATCCGGCTCTTTTGCTCCAATTGAATTGCTGCTGCTGTTGTTGTTGTTGTTGTTGTTGCTGTTGTTATATGCATATGAGGGATAGGAGTAGGGCTTGGCGGCATGTCGGGAGCTGCGCTGCTGTTGATGTTCACGCAATGTGCTGCCCATTTTCTTGGCATCCATCAGCGGCGTCGAATGATTCTCGAGCAGATTGAGTATACGCTGTGCCGTCTGCGATAAGCCGACCGTATTGCCACCGCTGGCATCGCCATTGTTGCCGGACAGACAGCCACGCGGACGCATCTCGATCGGCTTCATGCCATACCGATTGTGGCAATACAGTCCGGACGCATTGCCACTGCAAACGCTGTCGCTGTTCGAGGGCGCCGGCGAGCTGCCACCGGAATTGATGGCCAAATTGCCCTGACTAAAGTAACGATTGTTCGCCGAGCTGCCACCGAAGGCGGTCGGTCCCTGATAGAATGGCGAATTGCCGGACATGGCGCCCGAAACGCTGCTGCTCAATAGACGACTATCGCTCAAGGCAGAGGTGCTGCCATAGATTGAGGCGTTGAATCGCCGACGATGATTTAGCGAATTTAGCGATAATGTTGAATTATAATGCTGCGGCATTGGCGCTGTCGCATTTGTATTGAACACCGATTTGCGGCTCTGTAGATTGCCATAAAATAATGAGTTGCTATTGCTAATGATGTTGTTATTGGTGCTGCTATTGTTGTTGTTGTTGTTGTTGTTGTTGTTGCCCAGGCGTCCAAATCCGTAATTGCCCAATGTGCCGGCAGCTGTTCCGGCTGGAGCCGCATGGCTCTCATTGCTCTCGCACTCGGAATGGGAATCGGTGCCGCTGCGTTTAGTTGTTATATTATTGTTATCGTTATTGTTGTTGTTTGTCTCCTGGCGTGTGATTGTTGCTTTTGTTGCTGTTGATTGTTGCTGCTGCTGTTGGTGCTGCTGCTGTTGTTCATCCTCGTTGATCGCCTCGGTGATGGTCTTATAGCCCCGCCAGTTGGGCATCATCCGGCGATCGGACGTCAGCGATTTTCGCTTATAGCTGGGCAGCGAAATATCGCGACGTTCAGTCATTGGCGCAATATTCAAAGAGCGTCGCGAGCTAACAAAAAGCAAACCGGAATCGGGATTAGCAAATTGCCAATTTCTTTTCAAAATAAAAATAAAATAAAAAATTAATAGAAAAACTAGAACTTACCTCATTGGCAAATCACCGCTGGTGGCAACATCTGGCTCGCTGCTGCCGCCAGCAATTCCGGCGACGGACATGAAATTATAGGCGGGCTCGCGCTGACCCTGATTCCTATAGAGGTTCAAGCGCGATGAGAAGCGATTCGGTGGCGCATGGCTGCGCAGTCCATCGCTGGCAGCGGGCGTCGAGGCGTGCAGCTGCGGGCGACGACGCTGTGCATTAAACTGAGGGCTAAATGTGCTTTCAGTCGGCTGAAAAACAAGAACAGCAAAAATGTTTTTATTTGAATAAACTTTTCCTATATACTAATTAAGCAGTTATCGATAATGGTAGAAAACAGTCTAGTGATAGTTATCGAAAATTAAATTAAATTATCAATACAATTCAATCAGAAATATGAAAATACAATTTCCTTTTTTCTATAAACAATTCTAATTTCGGCATGTTGTACCATGTTTGCAATTTTTCACTTGATATGAATTGAAAAATTAAAATAAACAATATAGTTAAAATCTATTTTAATAACTAAATCATTCACACAAGAACTTAGTTTTCGATAATTTGCTCCTATGTAAGAAACATATGGAGTCTCAGATGCCAACATTTAAACCTAAAGCAGTTCATGTCATAATATTAATACTGATCAGAAAATCAGACAAATCTTTTATACATTTCCTTAGAAAATAAAGGATATAAGTATATAAAATATATGATAAGTTTACCCAAAAGGCAACCCTGGACTAGCTTTTGATTTGAGCACACTGAAGTTATCGATAACATTTGGCAGCATCAACAGCCTTACTTTAATTAGAAACAAGCAAGAATGAACTTGATTATTCTGAACACACATTAAAAGCTAATTTATGTATGTATGTATGTGTGTACAAATTTGTTAACTGGTAATGTTGGTAAAATGATGGCTTACCTCCAGACGCTTGCGCTTTTTCAGCGGCTCTGACGCGTTGCTGCGGAAGTTAACGCTGCGATTTGACAGCTGCGACTGATAGTGCAGTGGTTGCTGTTGTCTGCCATCGTCGGGCTCATTGTCGTCGTCCTCTTCGGCCTCGGCATCGTCGTCGTCGTCGTCATCGTCATCATCGTCGCGTGCGGCCAACTGCCGCTTGCGCAACAAACTGACGTTGTATTCGCTGCGACGCGTCTGCTCATCCTCGCCAGCCAGATCGTGCTCGGCTATGTTGTCGGCCAGTTGAACCTCTTCCTCGTTGAGATCCTGCGCATCGGTGCCATCGTCTACAGCTAAATCGGGCGCATCATCTGCCTCCAGTTGTATGCGACGACGGCCGCGATTGTTTTTGCCTTCGTTCAACAGCGCGCTGCCATTGTGCTTTGGCCCTGAATCAGTTACGTTTGAAAACCATTTGCCAACTGATTCGGTCAGGATGTTGGAGACGCGCAATTTTACTTTGCCCATGATGGACTACATGTGGGTTAAGCGGGGAAAAAAAAAATGTATTATTATTATTTTGAATGACAGCTGCAGCTGTACTCACGTTGTTGTTTTTGCTGGTGCTGTTGCTGCCACTGCTGCCACTGGTGCTGCTATTGTTGCTATTGTTGGCTGCCTCATTCGTGAGTCTTAGTGGAGTATGTGTTTGTGGTTGTTCTTGTTGTTGCTGCTGGCCATCCTCAAATGCGGACATCATTGGATTTTAGCCGTCCCCCCCTCATATACACGCACAAAATGCAACACTGTGCGCTATGTAAATATACGCACGCCAAACTAAAACAAAAAAAAAAAAACGAAGCAACGATGCAAAAAGAAGAATTAAAAATTGAAACGGCCACACTGTTGCACTGCGTTCATATATATATATATATATATGTGTGTGTGTGTGTCAAATGCGAGCCTTTGGTTTATGTGTGTGTCTGTGTTTCACGACGAGATTCCAACACACGCGGCGCTCTCTTCCTACCCGCTCTCACACTCAAATTTAGCGGTTCCCAGCTTCTGGACCAACACCAGTTTTGCACTTTGGCGCCACGATCGCAGAGTTGTGTTTTTTTTTTGTTTTTTTCCACCGATTTTATTTAACACTAAAAAATGGTTGGCCTTGCACTGCGAACGAGAATTTTATTGCTTGAACTATTTATAACGAGTTCCCGTATTTCTTTGTATTTGTGTTTGAATTTTACACATTAGAAACTATTTTATCAACTCATTTTATGTATTATACACGTATATATACATATATATATAATTTGTACATTTATATCATATATATATAAATATATATAGTAGAGAGCCACGCCGCCACCTTTGACAGTCGCTTGCACACACTTACCCCTCCCGCTCTGTGGGCTGTTATTGCTCTTTTTTTTTAGCACATTGCACGCCGCGCGCGCGCCTCTTTTGTCTGTTTGTCTGCTTTTCCCCCCTGTGCGACGAACAGCCCAATAGATTGATGAACTTTTTTTCTTGCGTTTTTTGTCTCTTGCCTTTCTGCTCTTTCGCAATTCGCTTTTTTTTATAACACGCACACACACACATAAACTACGGTCGAACTATGCGTCGCCGTCGTACTTTGCATTCGGCACTAAAAAAAAAACGCACCACGAACGTATTCAATTCAATTTGATGAGAACATTCACTAGTTTATCAGTTGTTAAGCACCCCATACATAATGTGAATTTGTTGTTTCGATTCAATTAATTTGTTTAATTTGCACACTAAAAAATAAACTGAGGGGCGAAAAAAAGCACGATTTGGGAAAACGCGTGTGTGCCAGGTGCAACGAGTAGCGGATAGTTATGCAGCGAGTGGCGAGTGACGAGAAAAAAAATGGCGCCGATACCTCTGCGTGCGGCAATTTGCGTTTATTAGCACTGTGCCACCAGTGCTGCGAGTCCAACAGACAGTTCGTAATAGGCGAACTCGAAATCGTTGAAATGCTCTTAATTTTATAAATTTTTGATTGTCCTATTTTTACTTTAAGTGTGCTTCAACCCGCTTTAATTTACGCAAATAAAATTCATTTTATTTCTTGATGCGAATAAAAGCATGCCGATACATTGTTTCAGTGATGATTTGCCGATGTTTGTACGATCTAATTTGTCGATATTTTTTGAAAGCATGCTTGTAACTATCGGCTACAAGCTATATCGTAAAACGAAGACATTGATAAATATATCGGTGTACTAGCAACTCTGATGTCGATTGTCGATATATTTCATACGATCTTAAAAGTTATATTTTTGGCACTTAACGTTGCGCGCGTCGTCAATCCGGTCGTGCATTTGTCTGTCTCTCTCTGCCACTGAATATACCAAATCCTAGCAAGATGGCCAAGCCTGCGTACAAAGTTGGTGAGTTATAAATAAATAAAAGCAATCTACATAAATGCCGGCAAAACAGGACACACACACAAATGCACCTGCACTGACACTCTCGTACGTGTGCGCGCACATGTTGCCAGAGGTTAAAGCACGTTGTTGCCTTGTTGCCATGCCTTGCAAAATGCTTTCTAATCGTTGTTTATATTCTCTTATCTATCTCTCACTCTGTAACTGCGACATCAGCCGATATCAGTCTAGCCGAATGGGGACGCAAGGCAATCATCGTTGCCGAGAACGAGATGCCCGGCCTGATGGCGTGCCGCAAGAAGTACGGACCATTGAAGATCCTGAAGGGTGCTCGCATCACCGGCTGCCTGCACATGACCATCCAGACGGCGGTGCTCATCGAGACCCTCGTGGAGCTGGGTGCTCAGGTATGCCTCCAAAAATAACAAAAAAAAAAAAAAAAACCCCCCCCCCCCCCCGAATCACCATGTATGGCCAGCCTTATCAAAAACAAAAAAAAAAAAATGTTGCCGAAAATTCTATTTTTCACGCTTGGGGTTCGCGCTCAAGTTCAAGGCAGACGATAATTGGGGGCCACCACAAGAACCCATTGATATGCTAACTTGTTTACTTTCCATGCCATACAAATGCAAATAAGTGTTGGCAAAGGTCTTCCGATTTCATCACAAATTGAAAGAGGCCCGCCCGAGATGACATTTTATCAGCATTCAAAATCTGAAGTGAAGCTATTCTAACGAAATTTGCCTTGGATATTTTTAGCTGCACTAAACTCATATGTCGGAATCTACCTCTATAGCAGATGGTTCTGTTAAAAAAGTAGTTTTCATTAAAAAACTATTTTTTTTTCTTTCAACATGTTCTAAAAATTATGTAAAAATATTTGCAAATTCAAAATTCGTTGAAAATGGAGTTTTTGTAATCTACTTCTTATACACATGAGCAAAATATCAGCAATATCACATTTCAATAATATTAGCCTTCTATAAGAACTTCAATCCGATATGTATTTGGAAGGGTATATTAATTATTTAAATATTTACTTACTTCTATTTTTGTTTCCTTGTTTAAAGCAGCTTTGCGCTTGTTTATATATAATTCAATATAAAAAAAGTTTACACTCTAAACTCGAACTTTAACTACTAAAAAACGTATTAAAATAATTCGGCAGTTTGTTAAAAATTAGGTAAGGAAAAGAACAGTATGTCGAATAAGATCTGAAATTGTTTGATTGCTACGACTAAAGAACGTTTTAAATTAGGCCTACTAAGTTTATTAAAAATGAGGTATTTAGAATTTGAAAATACTAAAAAAGTTTTAATTTAAAGCCTTCTAAGTTTATTAAAAATGAGGTATTTAGAATTTGAAAATATTAACTGAAGTTAATAAATTGTTTCAACTAAAGAACTTTTCAAAAATCCTAATCCTTATCCAAAGTGTCAATAGGGATATATAACAGGCTTATTCAAATGTTTTCTGTTTCCTGTTTCCTGTTTCCTGTTTTCGTGCAGGTGCAATGGTCCAGCTGCAACATATTCAGCACACAGGATCATGCGGCCGCTGCGATTGCGGCCACTGGAGTGCCCGTCTATGCGTGGAAGGGTGAAACCGATGAGGAGTACACGTGGTGCATTGAACAGACGCTCGTCTTTCCCGATGGCCAGCCGCTGAACATGATCCTGGACGATGGCGGTGATCTGACCAATTTGGTGCACGAACGTTTCCCCGATTATCTGAAGGGCATCAAGGGTCTCAGCGAGGAGACAACCACGGGTGTCCACAATCTGTACAAAATGTTCAAGGAAGGTCGCCTCGGTGTGCCGGCCATCAATGTCAACGATTCGGTGACCAAGGTGGGTTCCATATTTCTGTATATATGTATATATTGGTATTTATGTTTGCCTGTTTTAATTGTAGAGCAAGTTCGACAATTTGTACGGCTGCCGGGAGTCGCTGATCGATGGGATCAAGCGTGCCACAGATGTGATGATTGCCGGCAAGGTCTGCTGTGTGGCTGGCTATGGTGATGTCGGCAAGGGCTGTGCCCAGGCGCTGAAGGGATTTGGTGGTCGTGTGATTGTCACCGAAATTGATCCGATCAATGCACTGCAGGCGGCGATGGAGGGCTACGAGGTGACCACCATGGAGGAGGCCAGCAAGGAGGCCTCCATCTATGTGACCACAACCGGGTGTCGCGATATCATCACCCAGGAGCATCTGCTCAATATGCCCGACGATTCGATTGTCTGCAATATCGGGCACTTTGACTGCGAGATCGATGTCGATTGGCTGAACAACAATGCCAAGGAGAAGGTGAATGTGAAGCCGCAGGTGGATCGCTATACGATGTCAAATGGCCGGCACATTATCCTGCTGGCCGAGGGACGTCTGGTCAATTTGGGCTGCGCCCATGGCCATCCCAGTTTCGTCATGTCCAACTCGTTCACCAACCAGGTGCTCGCCCAAATTGAGCTGTGGACCAAATCGTCCCAGTATGCGGTCGGTGTTCATGTGCTGCCCAAGCTGCTCGACGAGGAGGTGGCCAGTCTCCATTTGGACAAGCTGGGCGTCAAGCTGACCAAGCTCACCGACAAACAGTCCGCCTATCTGGGCGTGCCAAAGACGGGTCCCTTCAAGCCCGATCACTACAGATACTAACTAACTAACTAATGCAAATATGTTTTTCTATACGAACTTGTTTTTGCATTTAACGTAAGCGCCAATAAAATCAAAACTTGAAAGAACTTACATTCATTCAATGGTAAATTCGTATATATCCAGACTTCTTTAGCGTAGTTCGATACAGTTTCTAAATCTATTCGAAAATTCTGGAATGTACGAAAAAATCAATTATATTATTTGTAATCTTCAGTTAGACCACTAAATCATATAGCTCCCATAGAAGTACGAAAAACTTTTCGTTTTATCAAACTTAACCATATCTTTAACCATACATTTTTATTTTTAGGTTAGAATACGTAAAGTCCCGTTAAATATTTAGCTTTAAACCACGTTAATTATTCTGGTATTTACAGGTATGTTTGCTAATGTTTCTTACTGTCCAACTTTTTTATTTCTTTATTTGAAGCTTCATTTTTTATCAAATACGTGAGTTGAAATCGGCTTTTGTTGTTCTTTTTAAAAATGCATTCATACGCGCATTCATATTTCAAATACAATGTATAACGTATTTTTCCAACACTGGCTTTAACATCAAGCACGCATAAAGCTGAACATTGTGAATGACATGTCAATTGGTAAAAATAAATCACAAGAAAAATGTGCATACAATTTTACATATGCCTGGTCTCTCAGAAGACACCTTGCCTAGAACTTTATACACATGCATAGATATCTACACATACACATATGTGGTAATTAACAACCTGTATGAATGTAACTGTTGTTTTTCTCGCTCTCTATGTATGTATGCTGTGTATTATTTTCATACCCAGCAGTAAATGTGTAAAAGAGCATTATGGTTTTGTGCGCATGAATGTAAAAGGCAGAAAGGCCACATAAAAAATATGTCCGTCTGTATAAATACACATATACATATTTTATATGTATATAAAAGTATACAAGTTCCAGCAAGAATTATGAATTGTTATTATTATATAATTATTATAAAAAACATACATACATGTGCACATCATAAGGGTATCGCCTAGTCGAGCTGTTGTTGTTACTTGTTGTTATTGTTACTTTCATTTTGGGCACAACTCTCTCGAGCGCAGCAACAGTTGTAGAAAGCGCACCCTGTTGCTCTAGCGGTCTCTCTCTCTCTCTCTCTCTCTCCCACTGCTCGCCTGCATTGGCCGCTTTGTCGTTGTAATTGCAGCCCAATTACATTTAACATTTCGTTTTTGTTGTTGTTTACTTCCACTGTGTGAGCGTGTGTGCGGGTGTGTGTGTGTGCGTGCGTGTATTCGCTAACCTGTTGAGTGCACGCCACTTGCGAGATTAGACAGAGGAAAAAGAATGAGAAAACCGAGATTTAGTTGTAATTCATCGCTAGCCGCAATGAGTACGAAGCGCACTGAACAGTGTTACCTGTTGTTGATGCTGTTGGTATTGAGTGTGCCCAGCTGGGCTTGGGAGGCGCATTTTCAGCCCGCTCTGCTGCAGCTGAAAATGGAGAGCGGCGACGAGGTGCAGCTAACACTGTCCAACATCGAGGCTGAAGTGCTGCAGCAGCCGAGCCGCTACAGTTTTCGCTTGGACAGCGACGACAACAAATTGGCCAGTGTGCCGGCAATTAATGCCACCATTCCCATTCCCATTCCCAATCCCTCCGATGGACAATGGAGCGGTCGCATACCCGTGGATGCGCATTTTCTGGGCGAGACACGGATCCGGGTGCGTCTGGTCGATGCGCAAGGCACTGGGCTTGTACCTGCGCTGATCGCCGGACCGCAGAATCCAAATGGCAACGATAGCAGTCTCCTGGTGCAGGTGATCCGACCGAATCGTGTTATCGATCACGTCTTTATCGGCTCGATCATCCTGCTGATGTGTGTGCTGTATATCAATTTCGGAGCTGCCCTCGATCTGGACGTGCTGCAGGGCATATTGGTGCGTCCGATTGCGCCGTCCATCGGCTTTGTCACCCAGGTGCTGGGCATGCCGCTGCTCAGCTATGCGCTCGGCGTATTCATTTTCCCGGAATCGCCGGCAATGCAGCTGGGCCTATTCTTTACGGGCATCGCGCCCAGCGGCGGCGCCTCCAACACCTGGTCGGCGGTGCTCAACGGCAACATCCATTTGTCGGTGCTGATGACCACCATCAGCAATGTGGCCGCGTTCGCCACGATACCGTTCTGGTCGTTCACCCTCGGCCAGCTGATCTTCGAGCGGGCGGGCATCGCCGTTCCATACACACAGATCGCATCCTACTGCGTCAGCCTGATTGTGCCGCTCCTGATCGGCCTGGGCATACAGCGTTGGCTGCCACGCATCGCCCAGGTATTGGTGCGCCTCCTCAAACCGCTCTCCGCGCTCCTCATCCTCTTCATTGTCATCTTTGCGATCATCACCAACTTTTATCTCTTCCAGCTGTTCTCATGGCAGGTGAGCCCACTCATAAAATAACAACAATTGTTATCATTTTGTTATCTTTGGGTCTTGTTGACAGATCGCCGTCGCCGGCTTGGCGCTGCCCGGTCTGGGCTATGCGTTCGCCTGGCTGGCGGCCAAGCTATTGAACCGGAATGCTTGCGATGCTTTAACCATTGCCATCGAGACGGGCATACAGAATACGGGCATTGCCATTTTCTTTTTGCGCGCCACGCTGCCGGAACCGCAGGCGGACCTCACCACAGTTGTGCCCGTGTCGGCGGCCATTATGACGCCGCTGCCGCTGCTCGGCATTTATCTCTATCAGCGCTGCTGTGGCCTCAAAATGGACGCGATCAGCGCCGCGGAGCATCAGCGAATTGTGTGAAAGAGCAAGCTGCAATTAGCAATTATGCAATATTGTTGTTTTTTTGTGTATCTATATATATATATTCATTTATGTTCATGTACATTTTATGTGCGCGTATGTAATTGTTTACTACATATGTTAAATATTATAATTCTTATTGTGAACAATTTAAATTGTTAATCATAGTGTTGAAAGGCATACAAAGTTACAGCTAGTAGATTTTAGTGCTGCAAAACACGATCGGGCTAGACAACGAATTCGATAACAATGCGTGGGCGGAGCCGAATTCGATAACAAAACAGGCACGCGCGCGTTCTTTTGAATTTTTACAATCGTGTTGTCTGCTATAAATTATAGTTATTAAAAACTGTTTAAATTGGGCGTGCGTTCTTAGAATTTTCACAATTATGTTGTCTTTTATAAATTATATTTTTAATTGTAAATATTCGTGTTGCAAGGCATACAACATTTTGGTGCTTCAAAATACGAACTCGATCACATAGCGATAACCGACTGCGATAACAAATATGGCGCGCGCGCGCGTTTCGTTTTGAATTCAACAATAGTCAATCACATGCGGCTCGCGCGGCTCCTGCGCGCCTTCATTGGACAGTGCCTGAAATATTTTGAGCACGCCAAAAATTGTGAGCGGACTCAGCTGCAATTTGTTAAATTCGATCATGATGCGCAGATAGTTAATGGGGCCGCTGCTCAGATCGACGCTGTTCAACATATTCGGCATCAGATTGTAATAGTTGATAACATTGAAGACACGCTGCAGATCCTCGGCACTGAAGCTGGTCACGTAGCTCGGCTCCAAACGTTTCTGGCTGAGAAATTCGCGCAGCGGCTGGCAAAGCTCACGTATCGATTCCTCCAGCCGCAGCTTGCAAATGTCCTGCATCATTTGGATTAGCTCCACCGAGATTAGCGTATGCTCCCCGGGACTTTTACCCAAATAGGCGTCAATTAGTTTCACCTGCCACACATCATTATTTTTCACCATCAGCTTGGTGACATTCTGCAAAGTAACATCTGATTAAAATACAAACTCAACTCAAATTGTAACTCATGAAAATCGTACATTGTAGAGCGTTAAATAGACGGGCAGCAGATGCATGCGATCCTTGACCACAGCATTGTAGAAGAGCAGCATCAATTGATGCCGCTTGCTCAGCTCCTCGTAGCTCAGTTGCGTGCCCTTGGTGTCCAGGAAGCGGCTGAGAAATGGCTTCACCAGACGCTCGCTGGCAAACTGCTGCAAATCGTTGACGTCCACCTGCCAGCAGATGCTCTGCTCCATGGTCAATGTCTGGGCGAGCATGCTCTTCAAGCGATCCGGATCCTCGAGATGGGACAATCGTCCCGTCCGCTTCTTAATGTCAATGGGTGCGCTCAGCTCGAGGGCCTTCTCCAGCTGATGCCAGTTGCGCGATCGCTCAAAGCAGACGGGCCAATAGTTCTCATCGTCGACGATCACCTGCTGGAGTGTGCGCAGCTCGGGCAGAATACAGGGTGCGATGGGCAGGCGACGCAGCTCGGTGGCGCCCACCTCCAGCACCGAAATGTTGCACAGACACAGCTGATGGGTGTCAATATCACGGGGCAGAAAGAGACGCGGCTCCACGGACAGCACATAAAGATGACGCAGTGCCTGCAAATGGTAGCTGGAAAAGGAGCTGGATTAGCTGCTGTTACAAACCAAATTTTTTGGGGAGCAATAGTCACCGATTGTCGTTGCTGTGGATGGGGAACTTGGGGAAGAAGGCACAGACCAGCGCCGCTATCGATTCCGGTGTCTTGGCGATGGTGAAGCGACCGGCGCCAAGGAAGAGCAGACCCAGCGACATGTGTATGGCCATGTGGGAGCCGTACGTGATGTGCGGATACTGCGGTCCGACGCGCGATCTCAAATACCGTATGATGCGCAAGATTTCGCAATTGCCGGAGCCGGCAAAGACCAGCGATATGGAAATGAGCAGCACCATCAGACAGCTCTCGATCGTGGTGCGGCCGGCACACTCGCCCATCGGTGTGCCCGGAAAGGCCAGAAACTCCTTGATGACGGTGCGCAGTGTGGTGAACGCCACCGGATTCTCGCTGCCAGCATATTTGAGGCCAATGCAGAAGGCGGCCCCAGCCAAAATGTTGCAATACGCTTGGCTAAAACGAATTAATAAACAATTTTTATAATATTTGAATAACAATAGTGTAAATTTTCCAAAAAAAAAAAAAAAAAAATAATAATATTGATTTTCAAATACAAATCAGATTTAAATGGAGAATCGATCTAAAACGAATTAATTAACAATTTTATAATATTAGAATAACAGTAGTGTACATTTTCCAAAATAAGTAAGGGGGGAAAAAAGTTATTTTTTGGACAAAAATTAAAAAATAGTATTGATTTTCAAATATGAATCAGATTAAAATGGAGAATCAATCAAGGTGCCAAACCATGATCAAAAATTGTGAACATCGGTTCAATTTTTCAAAGTTATTGGATTTTAAAATCTGGCAGTATGGATTCGGAGAAATTTTTAAACATTTTTGGCATAATTTTTGAAAGGAAAATCGACTTCTTAGAATCACATCTATAACTGCATTTAATACTCATTTTGGTATCCATAAAAAATTTTCGATTCTAATTTAAAAAAAAAAATATAAAGATCAAATTTAAATGGTGAATCAATTAGCAGTATGGATTCGGGAATTTTATGTATATTTATGCAATATTTTTATTATAATTTCAAAGTGTTTACTTGAATATTGTTGGTTATAAAATTTGATAAACGAAATTTGGAGTATTAAATATGCTTTCGCCACTAGCGTGTTAGCTCGTGTAGAGCTTAGCTCTGAAATCGACAAATAATCAGGGATATATTTAATGATTATATAAAAATATACGTAATTCCCACCGAGAATCGTATATAAATTTTAAAAACCTAGCTAGGAGATTCCAAATTGAATACACTTTAAACAAAAAAAAATGCAACTTACGTGATGGCCTCATAGTCGACATCGTTGTCCTCGGGCGGGTCATCCTCGCGCGTGCTCAGCCGGAGGTGGGTGCGCAGGCTCTGCGGGAACTGGGCCTGGAACCAATCGTTGTCCGGCTGCACCTGTTGCCACAGGATCAGGCCGCGTGCGATGGTGCGCAGCAGCAGAAAATCGGGACGGACCATGTCCAGCAGATACCGAGAGTCCGGTGGCTGCATCCATTCGGCAATTGCCGCATTCCCCGAGTCGAAGAACATGAGGCCGAGGGCCAAAGTGGCACCCGGTGCGGTCACATCGATGTTGACGCTGTCGCCCTCGCGCACCTGGAACGAGGCCAGCCGATACTTCTCCTTCTGTGAGCCACCAATGGGCCGCTTAACGCCGCCAACCATATAATAATGCAGCGTATCCGGGAGCTGGAGATCACGCAGACCCGCCGGCGCCTCGCCCTGACCGAGGGTGACGAGGCCGAGCGCCAGGCCAGCGGTCATCGCATACGATTCCCGCTCGACGCTGTTCTCCATTTCGGGGCCGGGCGGTCGACCGATCTCCTGGAGCAGCACCTCGGCAATGTGCCGCTTGGCGGAGCCCTGATAGAGCAAACCGATGCCCATCAGGGCGGCCACCTGTGTGCTCTGCGGTATGTCCAGCTCCATGGCGGTGGCCGGCAGCAGCGCCTCCAAATGGACGCTCAGCAATTTTGTGGTCTTGGTGTCCATGCTGCCGCGATGCGCCGCCGAAATGCCCAGCAGGAGGCCAACGCTGGTCATCTCATCGCACTTGACCAGATACTTGTAGACGCTCATAAACGACAAAGATTTCAGGTGCCCGTTCAGGCCAAGCGCCATCAGGAAGCCGGCGTGCTCCAGGGCGTTATTCGCCTGCGTCTTCGGTTTGTTGTACACAATCCACGTGGAATCGATGTCCAATGCTTGCGGTGAGATTTTCAGGCCGGTGGCGACGCCATTGTGGAACGATGGCCACATGTGCATGTTGGCGGGAAACTCGATCTGTTGCATCTCAATGGTGGTGCCCTTGATCGGCTCCCTGCCCACCAGGCACAGCTTGGGCATGGGCATGTTATCGCTGGGCCGCGGCATTAAGGTGCGCAGCGTAAACATGCCCCGGCCGAGGGGCAGGGTCATTGTCCGGGCGCAGAGCGCGAACAGTTGTTTCTCCTGTTCCTCGATGAACTCGTGATCGCTGGTGCCGGGCGATTGGGGCACCTCGATGGCCACCGGATCGGCGCTGTTCAGCAGACGTCGCACCTCCTCGACCCGCATATCATCCGGAAAGCGTAAACGCAACAGTTTCGTGTCCATGTTGTCCATGCCGTCGTGCCGCAGCTGATCCGCCTCCGGCTCCGGCATCGGCATCTCTCCGCTGCTGGGCGCCAGTCGCGGCGACAGCGAATCCTCCTTGTAGACGCGACCGCAGTGCGGCTGACCGAGCGTCGCCTCCAGAAACGGCAGCTGGGCGTGCGCGGCCAGTTCGGGTCGCAGGATCAGCTCGTAGGTGGACATGCTGCTGCCCATCGGCGGCTGGAGACGCGCCCGCTCCAGCGACTCGCCCAGGATCAGTTGAACGGCCGCCGGCAGGCGTTCGATATCGCGCCGGGTCATCTGCATGCAGAGCAACAGCTCGAGCACCTGATGGCAGCGGGCCACATTTGCGGAAATTGTGCGCTTGGGACGCTTCGGTTGATTCGATTGCACGGTGCCGAGCAGCTGGAGCAGCTGCCACCACTGCTTGAGCTTGGCGTGGCCGTGCATCACCAGCGACACCAGCTGCACCAGGTTGCGGCTGCGCTCGTTGATGCCCTCCAAATAGCTGAGCGGCGGCACCTCCTCCCGGCCAAGGAGCACGTGCTCCAACTGCACGTAAACGCTGGGCGCCGGCATCCGCAACAGCTCCTGGTAGAGCATCAGGGTGCCGTGCTCGACGCTCAGCATGGTCAGCTTGCTGGTCCGCTGCGTCAGCTCCGGAAAGTCCAGATGATAGTGCAGTATATAGCTCTCCAGCTGCATGTCAATGGCCAGCTGATGCAGAAACTGTAAATGGTTTTGACAAAGGATGTATTTATATATCGGATTGTCAAATTGTAGCACCAATCTAAAGGACAAAACATGACAAAAGCGCTTTCAAACGTGCAAATTGGTGCAGTTTTGACAAAGTTATGCGAGTTTGAAATGTGGGAGCTATGGATCTGAGAGCTTTACATGTCGAAATCTTTGTCGATTTCGGCATAATTTTTGACCAAAAATTAGACCCCCTCGAAATCACCTTTAATGTTGTTTTTTATGCTACTTATGACAAATGCAATTGATTAAAAACATAAATTCGCAAATTTAAATTTTGAAAATTTTTTTTTTTCGAAAATACATAAGGGGGGAGCAGGTGATTTTTTGACCAAAAAAGTCAAAAAAATTTTATTTTCAAAAATGAATATATTTTTAATGTAGAATCAAACTATATGGCAAATCATGACCAAAAT
>SCDY01000368.1:0-118018 GCA_004143825.1 Drosophila micromelanica
TGGGGTCGGAGATGCCTCCTTCTACCTGTTACATACATTTCAACAAAACCATAATACCCTGTTTCACCCATTTTCAATGGGTTCAGGGTATAAAAATATCATAGGTTCGAACCATCGACATAAGAAAGTTCGAACCTATGCCTATTTTTGAGTTAGGTTCGAACCATCGACCTATGAAGGTTTGAACCATAGACTATTTTTAAGCCTTCTCCAAAAGCTGGCTCCAGCTATAAAACATGGTTTATAAAAAATTCAAGTCAATTTGAATTTTTCCTCCTTTTTGTATTTTATATGAATTCCAAACCAAAACTAAAAAAAATATAAAAAAATGATACCCTCCTAAATTTAATTTTAATTTTTATTACTTTGCTTTTATTTTTATTTACAATGCATTTTATTATTATTATTATTTTTTATTAGCTTCACACAAGAGGAATTAATTTTGAAAATTTGGAAAATTTTAGAGCTTAAAGATGGCAAAATTTAAAAAAAAATACAAAAAATGAAATAATAAAACAATAATCCAAAAAGTGCAGTTTTCATATTTTTACACATTTGGTATTTTTTAAAGAGCTAATTATAGATATATGACTAGAAATCGATATATATCGATTATGTGGAAATACAATTGAATATATTTATGAACTCTATATATATTTGATACTCTCCGTATTTGAATAATGTGTGAGATTTTTAGACACTTACCCTGATCGAGATGCAGCGGGGCGAGCAATATGAATTTGAGGAGCAGCGCAATGGGATCCGCCAGCAGACTAGGTATCACTTCCCGGCAATGGGTCGGCAGGGGTTCCGCCGTATCGCTAACGGGCAGGCCGGCGAGCGAGGCCCAGCTGCTCCAGAGTGGCCACTCGACCAGGAAGCGAACGTGCACGGAAAGGACGTGCAGCAGGGGAACGATGCAGTCCCGCTTCGGCTTGTAGCGGGTGGCGTTCGAGGAGCAGAGGGAGCCGCCACGCTGAATGATCTCCGCCTCGAGATTGGTGCGCGCTATGGACGTCACAAATATGAAGAGCTTGCGGAACGTGATCTTTGTCGATTTGACCTTGCGCTGGGCTATGTTCGTCATCACCTCCATGGCATGGCCCATGGCCTCTGTGAGTTTCGTGGGTTGCTGTGCAAATCCAGTTGACAATTTGTGAAAGATTCATTAAAAATGTTCAATTTCAAACTCAATAAAATTTCAATTTTAAAAAATTTCAATAGAAATGTTTCTTTGTAGAAATGTTTCTTAACACAGGCAAATTCTGTTAGATGTTCAAACAAGAGTAACTGAACATGAACTGCTAACGCTATGTTAACATATTCTGTTAACATCAACTTAACAGATTACGCGTCATCTTAAATTTAAAATTTCCTGGTAGGGTAAACTCGAAATGGAACTATAGTTTACTTTTAGAAAAACCTCAAAAATAATATTTATTTCTTGTAATTTTTCAATGAATAATATATATAATCTATATAAATAAGTATATATTTTTATGCCATTTAGCAATAATAGCAATATAGTTTTAGTTTAATAGATCCGAGTTAATATTGCTTTTAAATCTTTTGAAATAAACAAACTATTAATGAATTTATTGAATTTTAAAATGAACGCGATTTGAAATTACCAAAACATATTATAGATAAAATCAATATTAATGAAATGGCACAAAGTTAACAGCTGAAAGTTAACATTTAAATAACATTTGCCCGAAAACCCAACGATTCGAATTGAAATTATTGAAACGTTGAATGGACATTGAAAAGTGAAAGAATTTGAGCACACTTACCGGTATTCTTTCGTTCTCCTTGATCAGATCAGTGAGATCGGCGACAAGCTGCTCGAACGGCTGATTGCCGGAGCGCACCAGGTGCGTCGGCCTGTCCAGCTGCGGACTGAGCGGCAGCACCGAGTTCGACAGCTGTCGACAGACAGGACAATAGAACTCGCCGCGATCCTGCACCGGCTGCCGCTGTGTCGTGTACAGCGTCTTCAGGTACGCCTCCAGGCAGCTGAGATGCACATGGTGTCCGCACGACTGCACATGGACGCCATTGTCGTAGGCCATGTTGTTGGACAGATACCAGGACTCGTCCCCGAACTTCAAACTGAGCAGCTCGGTGCGCTGGGCAAACTCGCTGGCCAATCGGGTGCTGTGCGCCAGTCGCTCCTTATCGACATCGTTCAGGGGGAGCGGCAGGCGTTCCGCGATCCGTCGTCGATGGCCGACAATGCCGCTGGACTCGACGAGGACAACGAGACCGATGGGATTCGTTTCGGTGCTGGCCGTTGTGCAATTGCAGATGATGCAGTCGTATTCCTTTTCGCGCGGCTGCTCCTCGTATATCGTCTCATCGTCCTCGTCCTCCGGCCCGAAGTCCATGTTGTTGGCCGCCGCGGCGGCCGATTGCATAAACTGTTTCTGCTTGTTGGCAAAGTCCTGCATCATTTTCTGTTGGCGCTCGCGCGCCTTCTTCCGTCGCTCCTCCTTCTCCTTGGTCTCGCGCGCGCGCGCCTCCGCCTGTTTCTCCCGCTGATTGGGCCACAGGCGCGCCCGTATATCATCGATGCACTGCGCACACTGCTCGTCCCTGGTGGCGATCTTGCGCAGCAGATTCCCAATGAAAAAGGGTCCGTCGCCGATCCGCGAACTGGACACCTGGATCTGCTTATAGTTGTAGCTGTAGCCGTGGCTGGGCACACGCTCCACGAGCGCCGTGCTCGTTCCGGAGGTGCTCGCCTCGTTGCAGTCCACGTCCATGGCGTCGCCGGCCCTGGGTCCGTTGTCGCTCAGCGAGAAGCTGTCCAGATTGCCGCTGAGCTGCGAGTGCAGCTTGAGCAGCAGCGACAGTATGCTCTCGTCCATGTGCAGCTCATCCTTGTTGCCGGCACCGCCGATCGCGATGTCAACGGTGCGTTTCCGTGCACCGCTCGGATCGTAGTTCATCCGACCGCCGGCACCGATGCCGATGCCGGCGCCGCCGCCGCCGCCGCCGCCACCACCACTGACGACACCGACGCCGACGGCCACGTTCGATGGCACCACGTCCATGTTGCTGCTGGGCACCGCGACGGGCAGACGGACGCGCTGAAAGGGCAACAACATCCCGCTCCCGGTGGGCGTTGTCGGTGAGAACATTTCATTGCTGCTGTTCGCGGTGGAACCGGTTCGTGGCTCCCGCTCCCGCTCCCGCTCTCGATCCCTCTCCCTCTCATCGTTTGTGTTCGTCTCGGCCAGCAGGAGATCACGTCTTATGGCCACTTCCATGCCGCTCTCGGGCAGCGTTATCTGTTGCAGCGGAAAATGATGGAAATCACCGGTGGCGGGACTCATGTCCATGGCGGTGTCATGGCCATCGTCGTCATCGTTGCCATCCGGCTGGAGCAGCACAACGCCCGTCTCGGCGACCACCGACAGATCCGGCACCAGAGCCACCTCCATCCGCATCCGTGAGATGGCATTGTTGCGCTGTTGTTGGGTGCGCGCCACGCTCATCGCGCCGGAGGTCTCATCCAGATCGTCCAGGCCGTAGGTGTCGCCGATCATGCGCATCGCCTCCGTTTCGACATCGAAGTCGAGGTCCGAGTAGAACGGATTGGAGCGATAGCTGGACGTGGTCACCTGGGGATCGCGTGAGTTTAGCGACACCTTGGTGACCACGTGCCGCAGATTGCAGCTCAGATTGTCCGTAGGATAGCAGTGGAACAGCTTCGGCGGCTCACGTCGATTCCCCCCATAATAGTAGCCCGATTTGTGCTGCGGTTCGCATTCGACCATCGCCACCGGCGCCGGCGAGCCGACGCCCGATCCGCTCGAGTTGCCGCTTGTGCCGGCGGCGGCGTTAATGTCGCTGCTCGTCTCGACGGCGATCTCCAGCAGAAAGACGGCGAGCGCGAGCAGATGCTCGGAGACGTCGCGTGTGTGCACCGCCCGAAAGAAGATCGAGAGTATCGTCGAGTGGAAGAGCCGTGAGTTGAGTATGCGGCAGGGATCAGTGAACGAGCTGCCCACCGGCAACGGCAGGCGGAACGGTGGCCAGAGATTACCGCTGGCGGGCATCTTATCCTTGGACTTAACATAGTTGGTGAACCGATCCAGCGAGGACTGAAAGTCCCGACGATGCACGGCACGGAGCAGCACATGTAATGGATCATAGTACTCCTCCCAGACCTCATCGATGGGCGTGAAGAGGCCCTGCTCCAGATTCTCGGAGCCACTGGATGGCGCCTTGTAAACGGAGAGCTTCTTTAGGAACGTCTCGAAATTCTTGGTGTGCACATTGCCGGAACGCTCGGGCATCAGTTCGAGCAGCTGCGAATGCGTCTTATTCTCGGTGGCCAGCAGGGCGCTGATCTCGATGATGCACTGGGTCGCCTCATCGTTGCCCAAATTGGTGCGACTCGTCACCAGCGTGGCCAGGAATGTGAGGAATCCCTCGAGCATCGATGATTGCTCCGGTTTCTGTGGCTGCTTCAGCGGCGCCGTCTCCAGCCACTGACCCACATCGAACAGCTCGATTGTGTTCTGCAGAAAGAAATATTGTGGCAGATTTGTGGCACAGATTTGCAAGAAGAACAGATCCATGTCGGCCATCGAATTGCAAAAGTTCGCCTGTATGTAGGTCATCGCTTGACCCTTGATCTGCAGACCATTCCGCACCCACTTGCCGGCGAGAATTTCATAGAAGAAGCTCTGAAAGAATCACGAAAAAAACGGGGAAAAAAAACTGATTGAGTAAGTAGCAAAAAGAACGTTTCAGTCGGGTGTAACCGATTTCGCAATCGTTAGCAATTTGTAATCTACATTTTTTGTTTATTTTTTCTCTTCTCAACGATGAACGTTAATTGGCTTACTAATATTATTTTTTGCAACTTTTACCGCTTTTTAAAAAAAGAAAACCAATAAAAATTTTAAAACTGCATAACGGTTTAAAATGTTGAATCAAAAATCGAACCGCAAACTTTATCGCCCGCCATTTTTTTGTTCGTATATCGATAACAAATTGTTTGCGCGCACTAAAACGTATTTTTCGAACGTAACGTTTTCAACACTGCAACATTTATAACACATATAGATGTGGGTGCGCTACTGTTTGCTCACTCGCACTTATGCTTTTAACCTATGATGCGAACGACATGCAACTGTAAAATAGCAACAAAATGCACACACACACAAACACACACACACACACACAGAGAAGATGTCTTCAGCGCAAAAGAAGTCAGACAATAAAAACTAATCAACAACGCGCGCGAGAGCAAACGAATCGAAGAGACAGAACAACGAACTCTCCCAAGTGAACCGCGCGCCATTCGCGCTTTGCTTTTCAACTGGCACAGTTGACTTGGAGAGCACCGCCTTTTGGTGTTTTGTTGTCTGTCTGACTGTTGTTGTTGCTATTAGTTTTGTGGTGGTTTCGGTTCTTTGTGAAAAAAAAAAACAAAAAAAAAAAAAAAAAAAATGCAGCTGCTGCAGTCACACAGACATTTAACGCAGCCATTGTTTTTGTTGCTGCTGCTAATATTCACGCTGAAACAGCCAACACCAACGGCGGCGGTGATTGAGGATGTACTGGACATAATACACGTTGTCAAGGAGGTGACCACAGGTGTGCTCAAGGCCTGGGATATTGTACAATCCTCGCCGTTGGCGGCCAACATTGAATTCCCGTTAATGCGCGAAAAGCAGCGCAAAGTTTTGCAACGCCTGAAAGAGGTTAGCAGGCAGATAGACGAGACCGAGGCACAGGTGAGAACAGCTGATAAAAAAAAACAAAAACAAATTTGAAAAAATTATTTTTCAAACAATTTCCGTTATTTGGCAGCACTCTGAATATGTGGCGCTGGCCATTGACTCTGTGAACAACTTCATTAGCCACAATGTACCGTTAATGGCCAAAATGAACGACATCTCGGACACAATGAACCGCATCTCATCCCGTTATCAGCAAATGCAAAACTACGAGGCGCACAAGGATCATCTGGAGATGAGCACCCTCATCACATTCGCCGAGTGGACGGTCTCGCCGAACGCCCATTCGGTGCACCATCTGATGGATCGCCTGCACATAACACTGCTGGGCAATGGCAACGCCAACGAGGAGAAATTGAATATATCATCGCCATCGAGCAATTTGCTCGCCCAGCTGACGACCAACTATGAGGTAATTGTATACAAACATGCAAATACCAATCAAAATCTTACTTTGCGGCTGGACGAATGAATGAATGAATGAGTGAGTGAGTGGATGAATGAATCATCGCATACAGCTTGGGATTTAGTTGGTTGTTACCGTTAAAAGCGTTCCCAGAAGTGGTCTCAATTGAACAAGATTTTCCGGTCTCGCCGCCGTTTTGCCTTTGTTGTTATTTTTTTTCGCCAATTGGGCAACCCCAAAAGAAAGTCGAATGAGTTAACTGCGTCGGCGTCGCCGTCGCCGTCGCCTCGAAATATTACTCATCACAGCAGCAGAGACAACGGCAATGCTAATGTAATGGGACAAGCAGACACAAAGCAAAGCCAAAGATGAGACACACTCACACTCGCACTCACAGGCACATGTACACACACACATACACACAGACACACACACACACACACACACACACACGCCTACATGACTTTATATATGTATTTGTATATGCGCAAATACGAGCACGCATGTGAATTAGCAGCGAAATTTTAAAATTTCATTTATTTAATCAATGCTAAAGGTGCTGCGAATACAAGTGCGACAAATTTAAATTTGCACACAAACACACACATGCGCATGTACATACGCACTGAGGTCAAAGGTCTCGTCTAATGTAAACAATGCGCACAAGCGGGCAGACAAACAAACAAACAAACAGCAACAGAAACGAGCATAAGCCACTGCAGCCCCCCAACAGCGCTTTGTCTTGGTATTTCCCTTTTTCAGACTTTTTTTTTGTCGTTTTGTGCCTCTCTGGTGGTAGGAAATGGCACACGAGAGAGCGTGAGCATAAATGAGACATACAATAAAAGCGAAAGAGAGGCAGTACAGAGAGGTTAAGCTGGCATGTTACACAGCTGATTGCGCTACATAAACACAATCAAATAAAAAGGAAATAAAAACAATCTGTGACGTCATAAAAACTACAGGTAGTGCAATACTTATCGATAACAGGGAAAAGCTGGCAGGTGCATACAGCTGATCGTGCATAAATCTGCACGACACCGCGATTGTGTCTAAATATGGTCACATTTCGCTTAAGCTTAAATAGAGCGCACTCACTCACACAACGATACACACACTTAAGTGCGAAAAGTGCAATTATATGCGTTGTGTTATGGAGTAGTACCCAGCAGTTGTTTGGCCACACAACAAGAAAAATAAAGCAAAAGCCCGAGTCAGCGATTAATAAACGAGCGCAACAAACGCGACACAGTTGAAACGACAAGAACCATACAACACGAGACAAAAAAGTACTCAAAAGCGACTCAACGAGCGGGAGTAAAATTCTGATTTTGTGTGCGAGCGCGAGTTTTACACACACAGACACATTTCACACAAAAGCCAGCAGAACGGCCGTAAGCAGCGAACAGTAGCTAAACAACCAGCAACAGCAGCGACACAAAGCTCGAAGCGTTCACCAAATACTTGAATAAATCGCAAAATTTATAAAAAAAAAAAAATAAATACATATAATATATATAGAAAAAATATAATTGCCTTTTCGAAACACGCAAATCCAACTAAATTGAAATTGGAATTTAACGAATCGCGCATTGCGCGTGTGCAAATGAGAGGGCAAACAGAAAGCTATAATAAAATAAATAAGAAAAATACACACACACACATGTGTACAGTGGCAGAGTGAGGCAGTCTTTGTTTGAAAAGGCTGGCAACGCTTCTAAGTGCTGCATTTGATTCTAGTGTAAAGAGTGCTAACAAAACATAAAACATATATATAGAAAATATCAAGAGGGAGAAAACAAAACAAAATAAATTAAAGGAATTCCCCAACATTGCATTTTGTGTACTGCGCAAAAGATGGCGCGCAAGAGCAGCGGCAACAGCAAAGCAATGTCAGCGATAAAGTCGATATTGTTGTTGTTGCTACCGATTGCCGCCGCTGCGCAGTCAAATTATGCGCACCGCACGCCCGTCACGGAGGTGGATGCCCTGCGCAACGAATATCTGAGCGTGGTGCGCTCCCTCTGGCAATATCTGGACAAGACGGCCAATAGCCAAAACAATCGAGAACCACAGCTGCGCAAGGTGTACGACACACATCGCGATTTCATCAATAAACGGGAAATAGGCCGCTCATTCGATGCCAAGCGATACGGCATTATGCAGCATTACGAATGGACCATGCTGGAGGTGAAACTAACCCATCTCAATAGCATCTTTGACTTTTTCAAGGTACCAAACAACGTGCAACACAATAAAAAAAAAAAAAAGAAAAATAAATCAACACAATAAATACTTCTTCATAATTGACAGAATCATTTAATGAAACCGACAACAAGCAACGAACTGGAGGAGCGTGCCGTGCAAGATCTAGCCGACGAAGTGTTGCGCAACGATAAAACATTTTCCATGTCACAAATATTCCAGGATATCGAGCAGATAATGGTTCAACAAACGCTTTACTACAGGGCTATGGTGGTTAGTTTTCGTGCTGTTTTTTTGTTTTTTTTTTTGTAATTACTATTGCCAAATGTTTTACAAGCTGAGATTCAAACTTTGATTGTGTTTAGCTCTCGCTCGCCCTTGTGTTGTGATTGCTTATCAGTCGGTGTTTTTGTTTGCACCCACACATACACATATATATATATATATACACATATAATATATTGCGGAAACGAAACGCCAGTCGCCGATATTTATATAGAATGTAAATAACACAGCGAGAGAGAGAGAGAGAATGTGAGCGGGAAAATGTGGCAGCTTTTTTAATTGGAATGTATGTTAGTTCGCTCATAAGAGTATTGAACTGTGTTATCGATAATTTTGAATGCTGGCAACTGGCAACAGGAGTTGGAGAGAAACACAGAATGGTTGGCAATGTTTTCTTTTTAGTTGGAATGTATGGCAGTCCACCAGCTGTGTTATCGATAACGCAACAGGTTTCAAATTTCAAGCAAAATTATTTGAATTAAATTTTTTGCATATTTGCATTTTCTAGTTATCCGCGGATGAAATGTGCAACACAAAACAATCGGCACAACAATTTGTGTACTCACTGTACACGGACGTCGCACTGACCGAACTGAAGGGCTACACAATGATGGAATTCTCGTGGATGATGCTGCGCGTTTACGGGCGCGGCAACTACTCCCAGGAGGCGGAACTGATGCGACGAGCGTACGAGAAGCGCACGGAGCGCACACTGAAGCTTCTGAAGGAGGTGATGCGACGGGCCGATCGCATCGTCTGGCGCTGCGATCCCAAACAACATAAACCAAATGTCACGTACGATGAGGTGACACGTCTGCTGCAGGGCTACATTGAGAACGAGGTGGATCTCAATACCGACGAGACGTGCCGTGAGACGTGCTCGTTTTATCAGTCCACACAGTCAGCGGGCTGCTTCAAGGAGCTCTACTGTGCCAAGCAGCCCAAGTGCCGGGGTCGTCTCTACAATTGCCAATTCGTTGACTCCGACATGTGGGTGTGCCCGGCACCATTGAGCAGCAGCCGTCGCTACGAGTACATCGAGTACGAGAATGGACGTGTCCTCGGCCAGCGGAAGACCTGTCCGCGTGGCACCACCAAGGTGGACAGCTGGTGGCGTTATCTGTTCTGGCACTGCAGCTACTGTTTCTGCCTGTGCGATGAGAACGGCTCGAAATCGGATCGTTTCTTTAATCTGCGCGAAACCGTTGCCGATGTCAAACAGAACAAGTGAGTGCTCAACCCAATAGATATATATATATACTATCTAATCTATTTCTGTTACAGGGTGGTCACAGGTCTGCGTTTTGTGAAAAAGAATCGCATTTTCCATTTGCAAATACAGGAGGGTCAACTATTGCCACGTGGCAGCGTTAATGCCAGCACCTTGCAGTGGAAGCCCGTCGAGGACTATAAGATCTTTGATAGAAATGTGGCCAAAGGCATCGACTATCATACGATGAGCTATGAGACACGTTCCATTGATTTGGATGATATCATGAATGCGGATGACAATAGTTTCGTTGTGACGGGCGTTCGTTTTCGCGTGCTGGGCGCCCATCTCAATCTGGAGGCGCGTCTCAGTGAGTTTGATTTCAAGAAGGGTGAACTCATCCAGCCGGAGGTCAACAGCGTTTGGCAATCAAATGATAATACCGATGTCAGCGGCGAACGCAGGTGAGTAAATAAAACCATAATTACAATTACAATTTCTCATTCTAAATTCTCTTGCATATTTACCAAAAGGCAAAAGCTGAATATTTACAATGCGGATGTGTCGACACGATCGGTGGTCACATCGTTGCCGCTCTCGAAGCACAATCAGTATATTGAGTTTGTCAATACGGGCATGGACAAGGATGCAGCGCAGAGCACTGTACCGTTCATGGATATACAGGATGTTGTATCCAATCCGCCGGTGCCGCTTGCCGGCATCGGTATCTATTACAAGGGTCGTCCGGGCTATGGCGGCTTCCTGGCGCCCAAAATCATAACCTACGATTTTACGCCGCACGTTCAGGTGCCAAAGTCGATTAACTGATGCTGCCTGATTAGGACGCGGACATGAACGAAATTTGTGTCCCTTATCTCTCAGTTTATAATATAGCTTTCTTATATGTAGGTGTATTATCTAATTTCCTCTTATCGATATTAAATAAAACACTCTTTTTGTCACGAACAAAAATTAAACACGCCAGGGACAAAACAACAAAATACAATAATAAAATAAATCAAAAAAATACCTGAATTGGAAACATAGCCATAAACAAGATACATAGGCATATATGTAATAAAAACAAAACAAATTAAAATCCAAACAAAATTAAGGTGTTTTTCTTTCTCGGAGGAAATGCTAATACTCTTATCAGTAACTTTTAGATAAAAGAGTTACTATCTTTAGGTTGAAAATGTTTACACGCTGATAGAAAGCTATATTTATTTATGTTGTTATACAGAAACTGTACGATGTATTTATAAACAAGGCAAGTAATCATTGTTTTTATTCATAACAATAAAAAGTTGCAATATTGAATCTATTGTTCATAAACGCAGCAAAAACCATAAAGTATAATGTCTGAGCACTGATTAAATAAATTAAGTATAGTTGGAAGCATATAAAACAAGTTATTCCCAAGGTTGACCTATTGCTCATATATATGCATATATTAGTAGTCCAATGTTGATAAGACTTGACTCTACATTAGAGTGTTCATGGCACTCATAATTTCTGAATCTTAAAAAACAAACACTCAAATCTTTTTTAAGACACTTTTAAAGTCCAATCTGCAAGTGTATAAGTAAATAACGCTGATATGCTGGATATATGTATACTTGGATAATAAACCGATTTGCCTTTTATTATACATATTTTTTCTCAAAATTATCCTAATATCAATAGAAGTATTGATTTGTAAAGTTTCTCAAGTTGTCTTGTCCCACTTCTTTAATATCGATGTCAAGACAAGTTCTGTTTTTGCTCTTAATTATATTTCCGAGATTATTGAGGCTAGAGCCACAAAATTTATTATAAATTTGGTCTAGGACTTTTTGTTCGAAATTTATATTTCATAAATATTTTTTAAGGCGGAAATTAGAACTGAACTGAATCGTTTCAATATAAAAATTAAAATTTTTAAAAACTGTGAATCGAGCCTAAATTGAGCCCTAACCTGAATTTAACTAAATACAGTGTTTTGGTTAAAAATCATAAGGGTACTTCATTGAAGATATTTTTTAATTTAAACTAAAACTCCAAAAAATGGTTTTTCATAAACTTTAAATTGAAAATTTGTGTTTTTCTGAACTGCATAGAAATCGTTGGACAAAGATTAAAATGATCAATGAACTCACCTGCACTCGGAGCGGATGTATCATTAGCAGGGGAAGGATATCGGGACGTGAGGGCAGCACCTCGCTGAGGCTGATGCCCATTTTAGTGACCGCCTGACAGACGAAGGCGGCCAGATACCGATGAAGCGGAAAATGAAATGAGGCCTGCATCATTTCCTCCTGCAATATAAAAAACATTGTTAAGTTAATTGCATTTAATTGGTAAATTTTGCATATAGTATTATACCAGTAACAATTTGGGCTCCCTGAAGTAGATCGAGTCGAGCCACTCGTGCAACGTGGTGACACAGTAGTTGATGATCTTCTTGGCGAGATCGGCGTGGGTGCCATCCTGCAGATGCGATATTATCGACCACATCGGATAGGCGCTGGCCTCCAGCTCACACGAGAATGCCGCATAATAGCTATTCGGCTCGAATTCCACATGCGATGCCGTTTCCCGGACGTTCACATTCATGCCCTGCAGCATTTGCAGGAACTGAAACCACATATCGATCAGATTATCGTCGCGCAGAAAGACCAATGCGACCGATTCGTGTGAGAGCACGTTATTGAAGTCCGACACAAGCGGCCAATAGCAGTGATCCTTCATCACCTGACGCGTGCAATCGATCACAAAGTGAAAATTCTTTGAGGGATCTGTAAGAAACAGACAAACAGGGAGATATGTAGAAAAGAGCTGATGACTAATTTTAGATACAGTTTAACGTAGAGTTGGGCACATCTGGACACTTACGACTTTTCGATATTATTATTTATTATTTACATCTTTTTTACATGGAAAATCAATTAAGAATTATTAATAACTTGCACAATAATTATTAATTAATTTCCCATATTTGTAAATAAAATATTTTTTGTTTTTAAGCATTTTGTTTTTCGAAAATTTTGTTCAGTCGCGTCGTGCCGAGACGTGAGAAAGAGAGAGTGCGATAGTTATATCGTTCACACACACCATGCAGCGTATTCTGTATGAGTATCTTGGACATCATCAGCTTTAAGCTGATGATCATCACATGCAGCAGCGACAGCTCGTTGACCATTTTTAGGGCCAAGCTCTCATTGGAGAAGAGCTGTACGCTCATATGGACGACACGATTGCTGAGCGTGTCCGGATCCCGGGACATTTCCAGTACCGACGGTATCCGGCTGTAGTGCATCACGAATGTGCGTGTCAGGTGTTCCTGCAATTGAATAAAAAACATTGTCATTATTACTGTTATTTCAATATGATGAAATATCGATAATTGTACTGCCAGTGCTGCCAATTTGTCTTTTTATTGTATACAAATTAGATATTTAATGTAAATTTGGACTTGCATTTGCAAGTTGAATAAAATAAAAATATATATTTCGGATCTATATCTATCTTTGGCAACTCCCAACATTATTGGCATTAGGGGTATTTTTAGCTGTACTCACCTTGTAGTCCTGATCGGGCAACATGTTGAGCAGAAAGCAAACCAACGTCTGTGGAAACTCAAACTTGAATGTCCAAAATATGAATTCCTCGAGGAGTGTGGTATGCACCAGCTTCTTGCCCAGGGCCGGCAAATCGCGATATTCGTCGGGCGGTTCGGGATTGGGGAAACGATTGACCGCATCCTCATATTTCTCGCGATTGGCCTTGAGGAAGCGGCCATTGCGCGTATCTTGGCAGGGTGTCTCCATGAAGTACGAATAGACATCGGGATTGATCAATGTGCGCGTCATCACCTTGCGCATTATCTCGCCCATGTTATTCAGATCGATGAGCATATTGGCGAACGCCTCGCACGAGTACGAGGTAACCGCAAGCGCCTGCAGCGAGGCATCGCTATGCTCCCGAAAATGCTGGAGCAATCGGAACAGAAGCTTAGGCATTATCGCTGCGGCAACGGCCAGCAGATTGTTGGGCACCGGATCGCGATTGACGCGATTATTAATGCCATGATCACTGCAGAAGCCCTCGGCCTTCATCACGGACGTGTCGCCGCAGTCGCAGGCGCCGCCGGCCTGTGACAAGAACATGTTGAAGTCATGGTTGGTGTGATTGCCCTTCTTGAAGCAGTCGCGACATATGGACATGCACGGCGAAATGCCGCAGGTGCGACACCGATATGCCACCACATGTGGCACCCAGACCAGACCACATTTTGCATGGTTGTCATAGCTGCGAACTGTAAGAGATAAAGAGGATTACATTATTAAGATATTCATAGTTGGAAATATTCATTTAAAAGTATGTTCAAGGTTTTTTTATGTTATCGATATTTTAAGCTCTTTAAAACGTATGTAAGATAGTTAAAGTTTATTATTATATTTTATCGATATTTATCGATTTATGTATGTCGGCCATATCCAAAACAAAGCAGACCTCAGCTCATATAAAGTAATAATCTTGTAAATACTAATTAGGAAATATAAAAATGATCGAAATGAGCTTAAATATCGATAAATATCGATACATTAAATTGCATTCCCAATAAAACCAATTTTGAAATTTACAATCGATGTTTGCTTAATTAAAAAAAAAATTGATAACCCCTTAAAGAGAAAGCAACAAACAGATAAATGAATAAATACTTTAATCAATTTCAAAATACAATGACTTCGAGCCATTCAACATAGAAAATGTATTTTGTATGCACTTGTACATATTTTTAACAAGAAAAAAAGTATATATGTTAAGAGCCCCTTAGGCAATTTGCTAGTTGTGGAACATCAGTTTGCTCCTTACAAAAAAAAAAGCATATGGGTTTTTTCCGTTATCGATACTTGTCTGGTGCATCTCAGAAATTTATCGCAGGCAAAATTGAAACGGTTTTGAGAGGCGCTCAGGTTAGACCACTTTGCATTGTTCGCATTGGTCGTGATTGGACGAAAAAGCATTTGTTTGCTGTTGTTGTTGTTGATACGGTCATTTTATTGATTTGATTAAGTTCCAAAAATAAATATGATGCACTCATTGCCGCTAGCCTATAAAAAGTTTTGCTTTGGTTGCGTGACTTGTCTTTGACTCTTGTTCGCCAGGGCCTCGGGGAAAAGGTCAACCGAATACGGAAGGAACAATAACAACATCGAAACAGTAAAATTGATTGACAATTTGTAAAACGGTCTGGCAATGGCAATCGACAAGTTTGCCATGCAACACTGCGTGCGCCTCACCCGCTTGCTACCTGCCCAGACTGTTGCCGATTTGTTTTTTCCTTCAAAATTCGATTAAATGAGCATTTGAAGAATTTTTTTTTTTTGCTGTTGTTTTCTTTTAAACGAATTGAATGACCAAAAGCAATGTACAAATTCATGGATGTATGTGTATGTGTAAGCAACACAATAACGGTCAACAAGCAATTGCAAGACCCAAAAAAGAAAAAAAAAAAAGTGCCACAAAATTAGAGCGAGCGAAATGCATGCAGATTGCACCGTGGTGCTAAAGCCGGCATTTGTAATGTAAATCGTATGCGGTGTGCATGTGTTTTCTGTGCATGCAAGTACACATACACATACACATGCACATGCATGTACGTGTGTATCTTAAGTTGCCTGCATGCGGTGCATGAAACATGGCGTGTCAACAATTGTCAAATCAACAACAATGACGGTCAATAAACTTTTCCCAGTGTACCGGGCATGTGTGTGTGTGTGTGTGTGCGGCTGTCAAGATTTAAGTGTGTTTGTGTTTCCATGGCACTGGCACGTCGCATTTGCTGTTGCAATTTTGCAATTGTTTGAAATGATTTTCTTTTTTATGCACATACAAACATTTGTGTAGCTTCTTTGTAAATTAAAGCGAAAAAAAATTAAATTGAAAAAGACAACAAGGCACTATGGTCAATTCAAAACGTTTTTTGGGCAAAAATTGTGTAAATAAATTAGAATTATAATCAAAATAAACTGCCTCTTCTGATAATTTAAATAAGAATATTTTATGAAATTTCAATAGTTAAATTTAAAATTTTACGTAAAAAAAAAAAAACTTTAAATGAGGCTAAACAATTTTCACAGCTTTTCGTTATTTTTTAAAAAAAATATTTTTTGTTCGGTCCCAAGCCACTTTAGTAACATAGATAAATATTAGTTACTTATTATTGCCACAAAAAGTACAAAAATTGCCATGGTGCAGGGGTGGCCATTTTTACACACACACACACACGCACACGCACACAGCTGCGTTTACTTGAACGGATGCTGCGGAAGCATTACGCAAGGAAAAACTGCATAACAGCTGTGACAAGCGCACAAGGTGCAACAGTCAGAAGTGTGTGCGTGTCGTTGTCTCTGGCAGGCAAGTGAGGGAGGGGGGCGGGCCATTGCCGGGGTTACCAATGTTCGTGCGACGCACGCTGCCTGGCACCGGCATGCTAAATAGATAATATTATTGCCAGATTATATTTGCGCTAAATGGGCTAAAGTTAACGAAAAGTGCGTTTGTCGCTGTGTGCGTGCGTACGTTTGATTAGCAGCTGTATTTACAGTGAGCGACAAAAGTCTCAATGCGACCTCCACCCAATTTAGCTATCTGACGAGCCCAAAAGCGTAATACGCAAAAAATAATGTTGAGTAATGCTTTATATGTATTTTTAATAAAGAGACAACAAAATTAATCTAAAATAATCAATTGACATTTGGTTTCTGGCAAACAATTTCATTTCTACTCTCAAGCATGTAGGAGATTTGGTTTTTTACCTAATGAAATATGGATCGGTATCAGTACATGGGATCAAATAAATCAAATTCCTCAATATAGCTTTTAGTTTTCTCTATTAAATTTAGGTGTCTTTCTTTTAGGTTTATATGCTTTGCAGATTTATGTTTTTGAGCTACTCAAACGGCAAAAATGAGAAACGTACGTAGACTTTTGTCACTCCCTGTATGCTGCACACATACATACTACATATATAATATATATTTATATATAAATATTTTTTTTTTTTGTTTTTTCTTGTTACCATGACGTTGCACTGTCACGCTGCTGCACCTTCTTGCTTGCTTTGCGTGCCATATACCATGTCCTACAACCAATTCACACATACACAGCCACAGCTATTAAGCGCGCAGGTATGCATTAACACGCATACACACTCACACATTCATGCAGAGCAAATTTTCAGGGGCAACGACTTGCGCGATCAGCTGCTCAACGATACTTATCGATAAATTTCATATTGTTATTGCGCTATCTCTCTCTTTTGCTCTGCCTCTCTCTCTTAATCTATTTTATTCAACTCACCAATTTTAACGAATTCCTTGGGCGTCCGCCCGCCGGCAATTAGCCAACGTATCCACTCAATGTTATCCGGATTATCGATGGGCGTGCCCGGATTGAAGAGCGTGTCCATTATTGAATCCAAATCGGGCGTCGGACCGCCGCGACAGCATTCCGTATTGATCAGGGCGGCCACCTCCTTGCGGCTGCGCAAAATGAATGAGGAGGTCCCGAAAAAGAAGCTCGGCTTGGCGCCCGCATTCCCCGCGCCAGCATCGTTGAGCTCCTCCTCATTGGCCGATGTTGGGCCACCGCCGCCGCGTGTAGAATGTGTGCTCAGTGGATCCCAATCATGAAATGGTGAGGTGCCGGCGGCGCCAGTTACTGTGGTCGCCGGAGCATTGTTGCTGTTGTTGCTGCTGCTGCTGCTACTACTACTGCTGCTGCTGCTGCTGGCCACATTAGCTAGCTGAAATTGTTGCGGATATGCCGTTGATTCGTCAATTTCAACATGATCGCGCTGCTGTTGTTGTTGCTGTTGCTGTTGTTGCTGCTGCTGCTGTTGCTGTTCATCCTCGTCGTCGTCATCAATACTTATATCACCATTGGATATGTTGTCATCCTCATCCATGCTGCTGTATTGTTATTGTTAACGCTGACGTCGCTGCCAGCCGTGCACACAGCTGTGCTATCGTCTATCGCCAATCGCCTATCGTTATCTATGTACTGTTCTCTTTTGGGCTCAAAAAGGCAGACGACTCTGGACTCTGCTGCTGCAAATGCCGTTTGTTGCTTTTGCTTTTTGCTGCTGCTTCTGTTCTGCTTTGCTTTGCTTTGCACGTCTCAGTTTGAGTTTAAGATTTTTTTTTTTGCCTTTTAGCGTCTTGTTTCGTCGCTCGTCTTGCGTTTGCGTTTGCTTGTTTCAAACAAGTTTTCTTTTTTGGTTCTTCTTCTTGTTATTATGCTGCTGCCTCGTTTTACACTGCGGGATTTCTGTGTTTGGCTTTGAGAATTGCCAAAAAAAAAAAACAAAAAAATATGCTGTCCAGCGTTTTGTTATATATATATACATATGTATATATACATACATATATATACATATGCATATATGTGTATATACATATATAAAGTATATGTGTATTAGAAATCTGTGTGCATGTATGTTGTACAAATAAAAGAGGTTTGCAGATTTTCGCTGCACGCACAAATTATGAAAATAAAAAAAAAATATATAAAAGAGTAGAAAATAAACACACACGAGAAATTTAACAGCACCAAAACAACACTTGACTTGCTATGGCAAGGTGTTTTTTTCTCTCGATTTTTTTTTTTTATATTAGCCGCTTCTCACATCTCGCATCAGCTTCTGTTTCGGTTTCTGCTTCTTGACGTTGCCTGCCCGACCTACTATAATCTATTGAACATCCTATGTGAGCTTATGCAGGAGAAACACGAATACTTTGTGCATACACACACACACACACAAATGTATATATAAATATATATTTTTTTTTATACATATATATTTTTATATATATACAATTATAAATTTATACACATGTATAGGAAAAGTATATATATATATTTTTCAATGTACGTATGGTGGACTAGCACTTTACAAATTGCACGATGTTTTATCGAGTTTGCAAATTTCTTATTCACACACATGCTTACTGCACACACACACACACTCGCGCGCACACACGCACATAAATCTATATGTATGCGTGTCTATAACCAAATATATTATTCGTGCAATGAACTTGCCAATTACAATATCAAAGTTACTTTTGCTCGTTAGCATTTGCTTGACCCGTGTTTAATAATTCATTTGCAGCAGTTTTGTTGTTGCACCTCTTTTGTATCCACAAACGTGCTGGATTTCAACAGAATTTCGCTTGCTCTTGTGTGTTGAAATTACACAGTCGCTGTATATGTGAATTTTATCTCTGCAATGCTATGTGGTTCTTGTAAAACTGCCAGTCACAGCGATGCGTTGGCACGCACAAGAAGAAGAGCTCAACAAAGTTTGCACTTATCGATAAGCCAGCAGTGCGCAGAGTGGCATTTGAGCATTTGAACAGCTGTTATGTTTCCATATGCTATATGGAAAACAATTCGAAAATAAAAATGCTGAGTAGCTTGATTAAATATAAAATTAAATTGCACAAGCTCGACGAAAATTATGGGCACTTAATGTGTCAATATTACTAGCGACATATAATCTCGATTAATGTATCGATATCATATATCGGTACTTAGTGGCAAACAATCAAAATAATGATTTATGAAAACGAATCATGTTTTAATCGTTTATTACTACATTATCAGATGTATTTTTATATTTATGTAAGCGTTGGCGCTTTATGTTTATTTTTCTCGTTTATCACACTCACACGGTGAGCGAGTGCGAGCATATTCAAAAAAGAACAATGCAGCGCAAAAATTGCGCCACACAGTTGAGCGCTTTACAGACGGCGACCGCGACGACCGCCCTTCCTGCGTGTGGAGTCCGACGGGATGGGTGTAACATCCTCAATGCGACCGATCTTCATTGATGAGCGAGCCAGAGCACGCAGCGCCGACTGGGCGCCGGGTCCAGGAGTCTTGGTTTTGTTACCACCGGTCGCACGCAATTTGATGTGCAGGGCAGTAATGCCAAGCGTCTTGCACTTCTCAGCAACATCCTAGCAGAAACATGGCAAATTCAAATAAATATGTTTGCAATCATTTCGATTTGTATGCACTTTACCTGAGCGGCCAACATGGCCGCGTAGGGCGAAGCTTCGTCACGATCGGCCTTCACTTTCATGCCGCCGGTGACGCGGGCGATGGTCTCGCGGCCGGACAAGTCAGTGACATGAACGAAGGTGTCGTTGAAGCTGGCATAGATGTGGGCAACGCCGAAGACGATCTCGCCGTCGCGTACCTGGGGGCCCAGCTGCACTTGCACCTCTTCCTTCTGAACTTTAGCCTTTCGGGGCGCCATTTTATCTCAGCAACTGTTGGGAGAGAGCCAAAAATGCAATAAAATTGCACAATTTATTTGTATTCAGGCCCAAAACATTCATCTACATGAACGACATTTACGAGCACTGTCGCCACAAAAACCAAAACAAAACAAAAACAACAAAATATAATTTAGCGACATCAGCGCCATTTAAGCACATCTACAATTCTAAATTAAATTTTTTGTTAGACAATAGTATGTGTCACTTGTTTTATGTTTACGTTTAATACAAATTTAATTAAAACAGTGTTATTTTTGCGTGAAATTGCAAGAGAAAATCGCGAAACGAACCAATTGCGTGAACCGGATATAAAAAAAAGAGAGAAACACTATAGGGATACAACAAATCATCGATATGCGAAAGAATATCGATACCTTAATATGCGATAAGTACTCGATACATAAAAGCTGCGCGCGCCATTTGCATTTGACAAAATAAACAAATGAGCCGTTATCCCCATGTGCGCCAATTATCGCTAGCTTAAACCAATCAGAATTGAATGAAAATGCACAAAGACGCATTTGTATTTATTTATGAAAAAACGACTGCTTTATCCAGCTGCCTGAGGAATATCCCATTTTTTTTGAGATAATCAATATTGAAATAAAAGAGTTTATCCTTGACAATGTTGTCAAACAATAGTTTATGCCCAAACAAATTGCATGTAGCCGTTTCCATTTCCAGGAAAATCTTTGTTATCTGGAATAAATTGTTTGTATTTGCAACGTTCGTTTTGATTTATGTTAAGCCACTCACGTTTGCATTTAAGCCGTCGAAATTAACTTCATCCATCTTTGTTGCATTATCCTCCATTTTTAAATGCTCAACATCAACAACTAGTGCTGTGAAATGTTAAACAGTGAAATCGAATCGAAATCCCTGCCAGACAGAGCGTTAAAATCCCTGCCAGATCGAACGAGGATCGAAAAGCGGCAAAGATTTTAAAAGCTGCGTAACAAATTTATCGATTTATTTTAATCGCTTTTGAAAATAAATATAAACCCTAAAGCTTAAATTGTAATAAAACGATTGTTATTAAAGAAAAACAAAGTTATTTTTATAAATAATTAGTATTTAGTCATAAAAGCGGTATACGAAAGCAGAACATCGTGTATATCTAGAACGGGCATCGATAAGAGCGAGACAGCAGCTAAATTTCAAATAGGCAAAACTCCAAATTTTTTATATTTTTTTATTTATGTATTTTGTTTTGCCGGACAGGATTTTTTTGTTTTTTTTTTTATTTTGTTTTAAAGATAATTTGTGGAACGAAAACATATCTGTGTATATATATATTGTATGTGTGGAGTAATACATTAGGAGACCTGTGGGGCAAACTGAACAAGCGCCTTAATGCGCCGCACCAGCGCCGAATTAAAGTTTTTGCATTTCAGCGTATATCCCTCACTGGCAGCCAACAGTTGCGAACAGAATGTCTCATTAAAGCTGGATATAAGCAGTTGCTTCAGCTGCGTTATCTCATCCTGCGAAGCATTCAGCACGGACATATTGTTGGGATCTATGCGAGAATAGAAATGTGAATGTTTAATTTACTGACAAAATAAGCGAGTGAGCAAAATAAATAAAAACATACCCAGACTGCTTTCGTTTATGGCCGAACGATTCTCCTGGGAGTAGATGACCGCATTGCGGAAATAGAAATCCAAATGTATCCAGAGCAGATATAAATTCTGTTCGGCTATAAAAACGGCCAGCAACAGATTATTGTGCTTCTCATTGTGGCGCTGGCTCAATTCCAAATAGTTTTGCTTGCCTGCGAAATGTAGATGACAATGAAATTTATATATAGCAATTAGTTATAAACTATCAATCCAAATAGGACTGCAAATAAATACTAATAATATCAGGTTTTAGCCAGTTTCTTTTAAGCCGCTATTTAAATAAAGTGTTTTTAGCTCTTAACTATTAAAATATTTCCTTTCTACGCTTAACACCATAAATGCTGTTTTATAAAAACTAAAAACAACTACTAAAGTTTGAACACATTGATCATAAATATAATATACAATAAATTTTTAACAACAATCTCGAATGATAAATTTAAAACCAAATGGCTGAAATACAACTAATTTTATTTATTTATATTATTTGAATTTTTCATGTAAAACTTTTAAAATTAATTTTAAACCGATCGGACAAGAATTAAATTTTTGTATTTTGAATTAATTAGATAATAATTTATCTTTTGTATTTTTTTTTGAAAAAAATACATTTTTACTGCACTTAGATAAACAGCTCTGATATGAGTTTAAATTTATTTGATTGTTAATTTAAAAAAAAAACCTTAGAAAATATTTTAAATTTCTGCTTTGGGCTATCAATCAATCAGTCAATCAATTCAGTTTTGGAAACTATTTTGAATAAAAACTATTTACAAATGTGAATCATTCGATTTTGGATTCGATTCTTTAGCTGGCTACAAATATCAAAAAACAGTTTCTAGAATCCAAATCCGAGATGTAGTCTAAAATCCTTAAATCCTTAGGGCTTACCGCTGAGTCCGAATGTTATGTTGGGCAGTGAGGCGCGCTGCTGGAGCAGATTGTCGGCGATGGCTTTTTGGGACAGGAAGTAGGCAACGGCGCCCTTTAGCTGATTCAATATGGTCTGCATCACAGTGGACAGCTTCTTGCTGTCCGATTTGCCGCAGCTGTTGAAATAAAAAACAAAAAATTGTTAGTATAAAGATCAACTGAAGATCGTATTTGATCAAACGTACAGCGGTGTGATATCATTGATCATGGTGGTGATCAGATATTTGGAGCTAATGCCATCGCGAACATGGCTGGTGACGGCATGCCGGCAAAATAGCGACAGATTTGCGGTGATATGGAGAAAGTATTTGACATGAAGACTCTTCTGCTCCTCGGACAGATCGGGCAGATCCGGTTTGGTGCGCTCCTGATGCAGCATGCGGCGTATGGTCGCCTCGTTGATGGTGAACCGACCGAAGACGACAATCATCAGCTGCTGCAGACGGCTCAGACGATTGCTCATCTCGACATCGTGATAGTTATGCAGGCCCTGATCCACCTTCAGCACATCGTGTGTGGTCGTCCGTGCAAACAGATTGGTGAGCGTGGCCACCAGCTTTAAATATTCCAGATCCATGAATGGTGACGCCGCCCGCAACATGCCCTCAATCATGTCGATGTGCGCAAAGAGGAAGTTGAGCACTTGAATCGATGCGGAACTGTTGCTAACGCCGAGGGAATCAATGATGCTGTCGCAGACGGACAGTGCCGGCAACAGGATGGAACGGAAACGTTCATCGATGGCGGGCATAAATTCGTCCGATTTATTTCGCTGCAGCTCGCTGGTCTTCAGATCCGGCTGCATGTCATAGATGGTCATGTTGGATAGCACACCCAGCGCACCCTCGGCCAGGAGCAGGGTGGCGCCCTGGTACGTTTGCGCCATTTGGGTGAGGAACGCCATGCAGGACTCATAAACGTACAATTGCCGCAAATTGTCCGGCGTCGGTCGGAGTATCTCGCACAGCTGCTTATTCGATTTGGACAGATTGTTGAGGATGTGCTTCAAATAGCCACGCGTCGCGACCGTATCGCTCAAGTTGGTGAACGCCCGCAGCTCCGAGATTATGTCCAGGCAGGAGAGCGCCAGCACGCTGCACACATCGTGCCCGGTGATCGCGTCATGGCAAATGGTATCGATCAGCTTGTCACCCATGCTGCATATGATCTCGGCGGCCATTTCCTTTTGCAGCAGCTCCTCGGCTCCGCCCGTCTCCCGCCGACGGTCGCAGTTCTGATAGCTGTTCGTGCGCGACAAGAAGCTGCAAAAATGAAACAAAGATTTAAAATTATTATTTATTTAAATTATTTATATTTAATTTATTTCAATTATTAATATTATTATTATATTATTTTAAAATTTTCCACACGTCTAAAAGAGCATACAAAAAAAAGTGAGAGAGAGTGAATAAGAGTGAGAGAGGGAGAGTATGAAAGAGAGAGAGAGAGAGGGTATGAGAGAGAGAGAGAGGGTAAGAGAGAGAGAGAGATAGAGTAACAAAAAGAAAAAGAGACTATGAGAGAGAGAGAGAAAGAGATTATGAGAGAGAGAGAGAGATAGATAGAGAGAAACAAAGAGAGCGAGAGAGAGAGTATGACAGACAACGAGAGAGTTTGAGCGAGAGTATGAGGGCGAGAGAGAGTATGCGAGAGAGAGGGTACGAGAGAAAGGGAGAGAGTATGAGAGCAAGAGAAAAATAACGAGGGAGAGAAACAGGGAGAGTGAGAGAGTACGAGAGAATAAGAGAGAGAGAGAGAGAGAGAGTAAGGGAGGGAGACAGAGAGTACGAGAGAAAGACTAAGAGAGAGAGAGCGGTTAAAATACAGAAGAGAGCGAGTGACAGCGAGCGTGAAGAGAGAGAGAGAGAATAAGCGCTCGACTGAGAGAGAAAGAGGAAACGAATAAGAGTAGGTAGGAGAGAGAATGAGATTAAGAAAGAGAAAAGGAGTTAAGGAAAAGAGTGAGTGGGAGAGAGATTTAAAATGCGAGAGAAAGAAAGTGAAAGTCACTTACCCATAAAAAACACACAATTCATCAACTATAACTTTTAAACTAATCACACCCACGTCACTGTAAACCACCAAAGATCTGCAGGCCTTACTTGAATTCATGAGAATCGAGGAGGAGGGTCGTGTTAAACAATTAACATAAAACTGTAAGTCTACAGATAACATTGTCTGAATAACTTTTGCTTGTATTGTTTACAGCTTTTACAATTCTACAGAACTCAAAAAAGAATAGTTTCTAATTTGATATTAATTTTGGAATCTGAGGGTGTGGTAGTTTTTTATCCAGTTTTTTTATATTGCAATTTTTTTTTGCTTTTTTGAAAGAAGAGGCGTGGCACACAACATTTAAAACTAATTTAATATGGGAAGTGGCTGAAATGTAAATGTAACGTAAACTGAAAATGAATGTCAGCTAATCTAGCTTAAATCGTATGGCCACGCCTCCAATGGGCATAATCAAAAAATCGCCATACTTTATCTGACGCGGTTCGACACGAGTCAAGTCTATGGCAAGTTTCAAGTCGCTAGATTCAACAGTTTGCCCTTGGCGACGCGCCTCAATCAGTCAGTCAGTCAATCAGTGATGGAGAGCTCACCTGTCGTTGTACTCGATTTGTTCCTCGGTGCGCACACGCTTCACGATGCGCAGGCAGTTGATCAGCGATGCGTAGAGATTGATGCTCAGCTTCTGGGACTTGACCTCGCAGGTCACGATCCAGTCAATCAGTCGCTTCAATATGAACCGTAAATTGCTGTTGCTGCAGCTGTTGCTCATGTTGCCGTTGCCGTTGTTGTTGTTGTTTGGATTGTGATTGATGCTGGTATTGTTGTTGCCCTTGATTGATTGATTGGGATTCTTTTGGCCATTATCCATCGAATTGGGCATCTCGCTGAGGCAAACGACATTGCCGTGCTCGTCGAGGGCGCGCTGATCCTCCAGCTGGTAATAGCAATACCGCAGATTGGCCAACAGCAACAAAGTGGTGTTCGTCACCTGTATGGAGATCTTGATCAGCGGCTGCTGCGGCTCCACCTTCAGCATGATCTTCTCGATGATGTCAATGATGTGCTGTTTTCGGACGCTCACCGGCAGCACGGTGTCGGGCATGGTGCTGAACATCACCTGGACGAGATTGCACCAGGCGCCCATAAAGCTATAGGTGGCATATCGCTGCATCCGGACGCCGTTCAACTGGATGGCATACTGCAGCAGCAGTGTTATCTCATCGATGATCGATTTGCGCTGACCGCTGGCAATGGTGCTCTGCACGTGGCGCAGTTCGTCGTGCAGGATGTCGTGCAGCTTGTGGATATTGATCATGCCGGCGCCGGCATTGCGACCCTTCGATTCGCAATCGACCAGCAGGCTGGCGATCAGGCGCTCGTCGAAGAACTCCAACGTTGGCTGGACGAGCGTTTGCGTCTCCAGCGTGAGGCAGTCGAGCAAACGATTCGCGTGCAGACCCAACGATGTTGTCTGCAGCATTGTCCGGCCGGGCAGCACGTCCCCAAAATGATTCGATGTCGGCGGCGTCAGCATATTGTTGCTGATCTCCAGCGGCAGGCTGTGTCCGTTGCGCTGCGTCTCCGAGTTGACCGCCAGCAGGATGTCCGACAGGAGGGCGTATCGCGTCGTCTGTCCGAACGTGGCCGCCAATTTCATCTCGATGGACACACAGTTCATCAGATGGCTCATCGCGTGCAGCACATGATCCTCGCCATAGTGACGGAAGGGCAAGGCGCTCAGGTGGCGCAACAGGAAATCGTTGCAGGTCAGCCGGAAGTAGCGTAGAACCGCCTCCGAGGTGCGACGATTCGCGCACAGTCCGTGGAACAGATGGTAAATCCGCTCGACAATGTGAGCCGTGTGCTCGCAATATTCCTCGCTGTGACGCTGTTGCTGCAAGGATTGAGGAAGATCGAGAGATGAACAAGTTAGCTAAGGTATTATTTAAATTTATTACTAATCAATCATGATTGAAAGCGCGGTTAAATAGAACATAAACTTAAATTTAATAGTAATCAATCATGCTTGAAAGCGTGATTTAACATAACTTTAGAGGAATTTTATAAATTTAGAAAAGTGTAACCTTAAATTTAATAGTAATCAATCATGATTGTAGACGCTATTAATTATAACATAAGAGGGAGGATATGTCTAATTTTGCAATAGCATAAATTAAATTTAATAGTAATCAATCATGATTGAAGACGCTATTAATTATACCATAAGAGGTATATATATTTTGAAATAGTATAAATTAAATTTAATATTAATCAATCATGCTTGAAAGCGTGATTTAACGAAGCTTGAGAAGGAGATATCTACATTTTCGATAGTATAAATTAAATTTAATAGTAATCAATCATGATTGAAGAAGCTATTACTACAACATAAGAGGGAGATGTCTAATTTTGCAATAGCATAAATTAAATTTAATAGTAATCACTCATGATTGAAGACGCTATTAATCATAAAATGAGAGAGTCATGAAGCGGAGATGGAAGAGCAACAAAAAAATTATTTTCAAATATGATTCAAATCAATCTAGAGGTTAAATCCTAAATCATATTTTTGGAAATAGAAAATTCAAAAAAAATTTATTTTTAAATATGAAACAAATTGAAATGTAGAATCAATCTAAAGGCCAACCCATCAACAAAATGGAAAACATCATAAAAATCAGTTCAATCAAGTATAAGTTTTTGTATATTTTGGACAATTTCAACTTTTTGACTCACCTCCAGATAACGCTCGAGGAGCAGCACCAGCGAATTGATGCAGGAACAGTTGACATCCAAGCCAAGCTGTTGTTTATCATTCGATAGGAAGTCGCGGAGGACATCGATGCCCAGCAGGAAGTAGACAAAGTTGGACATTGGCTGGTTTAGGTTCACCTCGAATAGCTGAACGATCGCCTCCTTGATCTGCAGCTCGATGCTCTGGGGCTTGCGATACTCGAGCGCCTCGAAATCCACATGCAGCTCGGTATCGTTCAGATTGGTGTCCAGGGTGTAGCCAAATTGATCAACGACCAGCAATTGATCGAGCAGATCATAGTCCGACTGGGTGCCGCGATTTATATCCAATTCCAGGCACTCGACAAAACTCTGACGGATCTCCAGCCGCTCGTTGCTCCCCTGGGCAAACATATTCAGCACCTGGCTAACCACATCCGGCAACATGGTCACCGCGCTCAGGATCTTGATGGCGGCGAGCGCGTGACGCGGCAGCCAACTGTTGAACGTCACGAACTTGACAATGTTCAGGACATAGTCGGGATGGCGACTGCGCGGATTCAGGTCGAGCAGCATCCGATTGAGGCCCAGCAACAGGATCGAGCAATTGGATGTTGCGTGCGCCTCAAAGAATGCGTTCTGCTTGGCCAGCGCCACCTCGAGCAGGAGTAGGGCATAGAGAGCGCACTCCTCGAGCAGCTCCTTGCCATTGAACTGATTGAAATCGTCGAGGCGTTCGCGGGCCTCCTCAATGATGCGCAACACCAGGCGGAGCATGTCCGATTTGACCTGCAGCTGGAGCATGATGTGATAGCCCGGATACGGTTGATCGTCGCGCTGTTCCAGAAAATCGGATGCCTTGGGGCGATAGCTGGCCAAAAGGAAATACAATAGCTTCAGACACTTGGCGCCCACCTCCCACTTTTCGGTGGGATCCTTGTAGGCGCGATTGTAGAACTTTAACAATATGGCATCCACAACAAATTTCAAATACGGATCGTAGCCGGGCTTGCGCGGTCCCGAGCCCAGGCTGCGCGGCATGTAGGTGGTCATCAGCGTGTAGAGCAGCTGGAGGATGCCGCGGCTCAGCTTGTACGTTTCGAGGCGGCTCTCGTTCTGATCGATCTCCTCGGCCAGACTGAACTCGGTGTAGGCACTGATCGACATGTTGAATGTGGGTATTATCTGTGATTCCTCCAAATGGAACCAGATGCTGCGCGCCGTCTCCTTGGAGCGACCGAGGGCGGCCAGCGTGAACAGTATCTCGCCCTTGAGCATCACCGGTGTGGAGCAGGCGACCAGGCCGAGCAGCACCTGCGGCGTCTGCCAATTGGCCTGCTCACAGATCATGATACGTGAGATCTCATTGTTCTCGGCCACCGCCTGCATGATCCCCATCACAGCGGCCATGTGCTCCGTCTCACGCGGCGTCATATTGCGCGGCATGCTCCGACTCCGGTAGATCGAGTCGCCCCCATTGTACATGTTCGTGTCGCAGTCTGCGCGCATGTTGCTGCAATCGATTAAACACATTTATGTAAAGTCTTTATATAATCGTTAAATAACAAGTAAGATTGCTCTAGTCGGGACCTCCCGAAGAAAAGTTTTAATTGGCAATCACCAGCGAAAAATAAAATCTGCCACACCCGGAATAGAACCTGGGACCCACAGCTTCAGTTGCGAAACTCTTATCGACGACACTACAGTCCCATTTCATTTCTCTTATGATATAAAATATCTCAACCATCTTTAAAACAAATTCCAAGGCAAAGCTAAAAAATTCTGTTTTTGTCATAAAAATTATAATTATTAATTATAATTATTGATTATTAAAAAAGAAAATATATATTATACATTGTACATTTAAGTTAAACAACATAATTTTTTGTCCAAATTCATGTAAAAATTTTTCGAATATAAATCCTGGTGTACCCATATAAGGATAGATCTCAACTTTCCCCAGTCGTAACTTTGCCAAAACTCAACCGATTTTGATGAGGACGGTCTTTTTGTTTATGGCTCGGTGTCTAGATGAATCTTACATTTCAGTTTAAAAATAAAATTTTTGGTCCAAATTCATGTAAAATTTTTCTAAATATATACCCTAGTGATCCCATATACGGGTAGGTCCCAACTTTCACCAGTCGTAACTTTGCCAAAACTCAACCGATTTTCATAAGGATGGTCTTTTTGTTTATGGTTCGTTTTTTAATTATGCCTAAAAAACCGAGTCCAAAAAGCGATAAGTATCGATAAGAAAAAAAAACGGAAAGAGTTATCGATCATTTGACATAAACTTGATATACGCACCGAATGCGTCTAAGAGCAGCTTTCTTACTTTTTTATGTTCTGAATGTATGCTGATCAACAATATATATATACTTTATGGTATTGTAGGTTCCAAATTGTAAAAAGAAGTTTTGCTGCTTTTACATCGTAAACGAATATAAAATCTCTTTAAAGATGGAGAAAGCAAGACTTTAGTTGAGGTGGGTATACAAGGCTATAAGTTACTCACGTTCATGTTGATAACCAATACACCCATTTTAACTTATCAAGAGTTCAGAATTTGATGTCGCTTACTTGAAGTAATTGTTGAGCGCATAGAAGAAATGATCCCAGCTGACGGCATATGAGGAGGACAGATTCTGTGAATTCTTGAGCAGATTGAAGGCGCAATGGGCCGCATATTCGGTGCGTGTTAATCCGGCAATCATTTTCAGATACGATTTGAAGAGCGTCTGGGGCAGAAGTTCGCTGGCCAAGCGGATGAACTTGAACAGGGAGACGGCCCGGGAGCTGTTCTGCACATAGTTGGCAATGCCGTTGGAGGTTGTGGCATCGAGTGGTCCCCAATATTCGTTGCATAGCGTGATTGTGGCACGTTTATCGCCGTATAGTTTGGCCACGCACAGCATCAACAGCTCAAAGTTGACATCCAGATTCGGCGGGGGCTCGAGTCCCTCGTTCTGGAAACTGATGACGGTGCGCGCCGTCTCATCGGCACGGCCGCGCAGCTCCGAGACCTTGGCGTGCATGAAATCTATGAAATCCGTGATGAGCAAATGCAGCCGGCGATAAATGAACTCTGTGCTGTAATAAATTAAACGGGCGAAATTAGCAAAGGCAGAAGGTAAATTCTCTCTCTCCCACTCTCTCTCTCTCTCTTCTCTTGGGATTACTCACACATAGACCACTTTCTTCTCCAGCAGCTGGCGATAGATGAAACTGAACACGTTCGCCGCGAGCGCCTCATCGATCAGCTGCTCATCCCGGTTTATAATTGCGCCGGCATTGGCCTGATATTCGCTGGGCGCCTGCCGCAAGCTGGCCAAAGTCAAACCGAAACTGTACTTGACAATCGCGTCCAGATGCGGTGTCTGCCAGTTGGTCTGCGCATAGATCGCCTCATGGAAGCACTTGGCATACTCCGGATCGCACAGTATGGGCAGCCGTGCCGTATGCGGACTATCGCATTCCGCTATCAACAGCACGGACGTATCGTAGGCATAGAGCAGCGCCATTAGCATGATCACCGTGACATCGTCCATGTTGCCGGATGCATCGTTCGACTTGACATTGGCCAACTGCTGCAGCAAACGAATGGCAATGTTTTTGGGCAAGCCGCGCTGGGCGGACCAATGGAAGAGCGCCATGGCGACAGCTTTGCGTGTATCCTCGTAGAGGCAGAGCACCTGGTTCTGATGCTTCTTCGAGCCAAAGGCGCGATTTTTCGTCAGTAAACTGATCTGTTAGTAAAGCATATTTAATGAATATTTTTGAATATTTCTTCATCTATGCAATTTTTACCTCCTTTTCCACGTCCATTTCAGCGAGCAATTCCAGCAGACGTCCTAGAATATTGGATTCTTCTACCAGGCTCTGGCAATAGTTATTGATCAACGTTGTCATCTACAAAGTTATATAGAAATAAATGAATGAATCGATATATATATATATATTTCTATGTTTGTACCTCTCTGGGCAGCTCGGTGGTCCAGGAGACGCCGCTAACCGCCTGGAACATGTCGCGCAGCGTGCATGTGATCGCCTTGCGTCCATCGTAGTAGAGCAGGACGGCGACCAGGCCGCGTGGCAGGCCGGGATGATGCATCTGTTGGCGCTGGGCGGTGCAAAGCAGCTCCAATGCGAATATCTCATCCAGATCGAACATATCGGATAATATGATTGCCTCATCGCATACATCCTGTGACAGTTCCACTTTGCGGGTTTGCCCCGCCAGGAGGACGCCATCCACAAGCGCATTGCGCAAATGCGCACGGCTCTTCTCGCTTTTGGGCTGCGGGGAGAGGGGGTTGTAACAAGAGTTGTTGTTTAGGTTATGTTACCATCGCTATTTGGTCGGAGTCGCTACTTACCGGATTGCGCAGAAAATTTGTAAAGTTCTGTTTGTACTTCTTGAGGCAGAGCTCAAAATCGGATGTCACTTCGTTGGGATTCCTTATGGCCAACTGACATATGTCGTACAGACGCTTGTACGGCGTCCACATGTCCTCAACCACACCTGCTGCAGCAACATATTATTTACTAAGCGTAATTTTCGACACATTTAAGTCAACTACTTACCATCCATTATAATATCGTTTTGTCTATATTCGTTGAGGTATAAATAAAGCCAGAGTAAAAAGCGCCAATTCCGACAGATTGCGATTGCCGGTTAGTTGTTAGCACTGTGTGCGACGCCTGCTAACTTAACAGTGATATACAGATGGTTCGCAAAATTATCGATATATTTAGTATTTGTGAATTTTTTTGTTATATTTAACATTTTTTTTACTCAATGGATTATTGTCTGTCTGAAAAAATCAGGGGTATTTATTAATGCAATTATTTGTATGGAATCATTTCGAAATAAAATATTGCTTTAATGTGTAATATATGTAATCTTTCTAAACATACTAATTATAATAATAATAGAACGATAGAACTGTTGCCAGTTTCATATAATACTCCACATTTTCTTGCAGTTTGAGTTAGATGGCAACATTCGCGGGTTGTCAAATCCTGTTATGTACCAGAATGTTAAGTACCAGTAGCTTAACAGCTGTTACACAAAAACTGTCGATGCCATTAATTGAGCATCGATAAGAATTGTAACTAACATAAACAAAGCCGGCATGTCAATACATGCAGAAACATGTAAGTAAGTTAGAGCAAGTAAATGCAGTTGAATTGAAGAGTACACGTGTTTTTTATAAAATGTAAATTAATAATATTTATATATTATGTATAGTTATATATATAAGTGTATACAGGATATACCACACAATTGTAAACAAAGCAGAACCGAAATTGTGACGGCACTCTCTCTCTTTTGTATTTCTCTTAAATCGCGCTCTTTCGTTGCAGAACCTCTCTTTGTCTCTCTCCCTTTTATCAAATACCCATTAGCTTACGAATATTTGTCGAAAAGCCGCCTTATCAGCGACGTGCTAGCGAGTGCACAAGGCGAGGGAATGAAAATATCAAACTAATAAAATTGAACACATAATAATACTTACCCAACGTTAATTGGCAGCCGGACGGACAAGTAGCATTAAAAATATGTACGTACTCGAAACTAGGTGTTCGTGTCCTAATTAATTGGTATAAAAAAAATTACAGTTGGGTGTAACCGACGGCGCAATACTTGTTCAGTTTTTTAATAGCATTTAAGAGACTACAGAAGCTAGATACACTAAATTTGGCATGAATGATGAATATGTATGTAATTTTTTGGGTACAGGGTATCTGCCAGTCGGTCACTCCCGACTAGATTTGTTTTAATTCGTTTTTATAGTACAAAATTGTTCTGATATATAAATGTATGTCAGAGATTAAATTAAGCATTTGATTAATATAAATTTTTTTGATATCGATAACAGTACGGCTGCCACAGTGAACACTGGCCGGTGACGAACTGGCTAACAGCTTGGGCCCGCAAGGTTGAAAGCACCTGGCAATTGCCGCCGTTCTTGTTCTCAGATAATTGGCAATTGCCTGAATGGTAATACCAACAAGTAGCGGGGTGGGGCGGGGCGGGGCGGACCGGGGCGTGGCGTGCAATGTGCGAGGGGCATGAAATTGTGATTGTTGTTGTTGTTGTTTTATGGAGAGCGGCGACAAGGTCGAAACGTTTCGTTGCTCGGATAAAACTTGGTCGTTTGTATGGGCTCCAATTTTTTTTTTGGCCAAATACATATGTATGTATGTAGGTATATGTATGTGTGTGTGTGTGTGTGTGTGTGTGTGTGTGTGTTTGTGGCAGTGCAATCAATACACATGCAAACCGCCTTGCGGCGTCGTCGTCGTCGCTTACTATCGAAGTTTTATTGTGCTATTTGAAGCATACTCGATTCGCAGCTCACGGACGACGGACGTGTTCTTCAAATCGCAGAATCGCCAGAGAATCGAAAAAACTGTTTTACAACATTCAAAAGCGTCGCTGCAGCGTCATCATTTTGTGTACCTGTTGCATGGCCAGCCGTCTGTCGCGCCGGGTTTGTTTTTGTTTTTTTTATTTGTTTTTTTTTTTGTTTGGGTTTCTCCACAGTGAATCACAAACTAGAATCCAAAGAGAACGCAGCGCAAGTGTAAAAGCTTTAAAGAGAGAGCGCGCGAGAGAGCGCACGTGTTGCGGCATAACAAATGTGTGCACTAGAAAATATGGCGTAATCCAAAATATGAAAGCAACCATGCACAGAAACGAAATATGTAAACAGCATAGCGACTAGTGCATGCTCTAACCTAAAATATGAAACTTATTAGTGATGTGCGTTCTGAACTATCGCAATAAGTGCACACAAAACAAATTTGTGATTCTAAGATATTCATGTGTAATATTAAAAAAGAATACTATTTTATATATTATATAAATTTTAAATATTATGCTATTTATTTACCTTTTCAGGTTGAAATTAAATGAACGCTTAGCTTGCACTCTATTTAAATACGCTAGGTATGTACAAATATGCATATATTTTATATCCTTTTTATTTTTTTAAATTATATTTTTTTTTTCAATTTTATGTAGGCTTTCTAGAACACATCACATCAGGCAACTGTCGAGTTTATTTTATACACCAAAACAGTCAAATTTTAAACAAATTCACACAATGGGTTCCATGCTCTGTAAGGAATACAAAACCACGGGCAAAATAACGCCCAATCCGGAACAGAACTCAGGTAATAAGCTACGATAATTATATAAAAATAAAACAAAGATTTAACAATTAATTAAATCTAGTTAGAATAACAAGATAAGCAAAAAATATTTGTAAATTTTTCTCAAAATGTTTTTTTAAAATATTTTTCGAAAATTCTTAAGTAGCAAATTCATTAGCAATAATTACATACATTTGTTAGTTTCTTAACATAAATTTATAAATTAGGTAAATTTGTAAATAAAACCAGTTTCTAGTTATTCTGCTTTTCGGGCGTTCACTGTGTTTGAAATGATAATTTCCAGATATATTAGTAATTTTAAAATTTTTTTTTATAAATTAAAGAGATGTAAAATTTTTGTAGAAAGCTAATAGACAAATATAGATAGATATCTTTTTTCACTTCTTCTTTTCTCATTTGCTTTTTTCAATTTAGTTCATCTACCTTTCTAATTGTTTTCGCTGTGCGACACGCGATAAATTTCTATTTTCTTATGCTAAACTGCTTAATTATAAATCAATAATAATTATTTGTACGCATTTCGTGTATACAAATTGACAAGACATATTTAACCTGAATTTGTCTAGTGGTCAACTTGAGAAAGAGCACCAAAGAAGAGTGCACAGAAAAGAGAGAGGGAGAGAGCGAATGAGTGCAATTTGTTTGTTTGCTCATTTTCGCTTAAATTTCGTCTGAATTTGCCATCTTGTTCAGTTTACACTCTGAACTTAACTGGAAAGGCGGCTTTTTTCCTCTATCTCTTAGATAATTGGATTTTAGGTATTTGATACAAAAGTATTTGTTTTTTTATCTAACTTCATATGGATTATATTTTTTTTGCGGTTAAATGAGGCTAAGTCAAAAATATTTGCTTGTTGTTTTTTTTTTGTTGCTGCTTTTATTACAATTGTTTTCATGTGTGTGTGTGTGTGTGTTTGTGTGTGTGACAAGGCCAACCGGTTCGTGTTTGTGTGAGTGTGTGTGTTTGTGTACATTCAAGCTTAGTAATTTTTAGCGAATTCACAATTTTACACTGGGCAACTCAGCTAATTAGACTTCATACCGGTTTTAAGCTCGAATCGATTGTTTTTTTCTACCTCTCTTTCAAATTGTCTCAGGTAATCCACAATTTTTGGGAAAGGGTCTGATTCCATGTAGGCCGTTGCTTTGTATTAACTTGGCTAAAACCCTGTCGTCATATTTGTGTCTATGACGCATTTTTTTTCGTATTTAAATTGGGCTCAAAACGCAGTTCGTTTAAGGTCGAAATTTTAATTAGCATTAAAAAAGCGCAGTTTTATTTGAATTAATGCGTCAAAAATTCGAAGACTCTATTATGAACATATATACATGATTTAAAGCTATAAAATATGCTGACTATTCAATTGATTGACTGACTGATTGATTGATAATTAACGTACACTATTTTTTTCACTGTGCGAAATTTTGAAAAATTTTAGTTTGAAAATTTTGAAAAATCTGTTCCATAAAATTTTTTGCTCTTGTGAATACTGTGAATCTCTATTTCATTTCTATTTCTTTTACTATTTTCTTTTTTAAATATTATTTATTTTTAAACGTTTTTAATGTGCGAAATTTTAAAAAAATTTTAGTTCGAAAAATTTTGTAAATTTATATATATTGTAAATTTATATTTTATTTAGATTTTTTGTATTATTTTCTTTTATAAAACATTTTATTTAATTTTTTTTAAACAATCTAACTTTTATTTGTTGTTTTTATTGACTATAAACTAGAAAACTTTGCATTCTTCACATGAGATTTTAAAAAATATACATTTAAAAGCTTTTAAAGTTAGGTAACCCTAACCCACCTTTATTTACACTTTGATTGATATTATTTTTGTTTATAGCAACCTGCTCTATTTTTTGTTTATTTAATTATACATTTCCCACACACACACCCACACACACACCAGAATGACGCAGCAAATTTGAATTTTCAACTGGTCGCTTAGGTTCCCCCTTTTAAGACATATTGATTTCTTTGTAGCCAAAACATTTCGGTTTGAAAGGCAATAAACGCTAAAGTGAAAGTCACTTAACGCAATAAATACACTAGTCTACTTGTGTGTCTAGAATCAGCATTGAAAACTATCTGGACGTGACGTTTCTGGTATTTCCAACAACATGTCCAACTTTTATCTAACACTGATAATTGCAATTCTTTTTTTGTTTATTCAACACCTTATCAGCAAATGATAAAGCACTTGAAATTTGCAAAATAATTGTGTTAAACGTATTCGAAAGTCAATTACATATCACAAGAGCTTTGAACTTGATTGTTGATTTGGTTAAACGTTTTTTAACGTTTTTAAACGTTTTCGTTTTTAAGCCGACATTTTGTATGCAGACTGGGAAGAAAGACTTGATAAAGTAATAATCACATAAAACATAACTTCTTTTTATAACGAATTTAAATCGAGCTTAAACCAGGTTTAAGAAATATAAGAAAATAGGAATATCCGTTTAAATACTGATGTAACACTACAAATGCATTTTATTTATAGATTTAAAATCGGTTCAAAATACTTAGTGTTATAAAACTGCTTGAAAATGATTTAACAAAAGGTTAAGATTATTGCATCCATTATTGAATATTCGTAATTTTATGCAAGAGAAAAGATATATATAGCTCCAAGTGTCCAAAGCTTCTCTTAGGTTCCAATAAAAAAATGGTTTTTTATTTCAATACATTGGTTAAAAAATATTTTAGCCTTTTTCACCTGCTTTGTTTTTCAGGAAAATGGTTTGGTTCACAATAAAAAAAATGTGTTTTGTAGACGTGATCTCTATTTTAATTTTTATTTTCTTTTTTATTTCAATAAAACTTAGTTCCCAACCGGTTATATAGGGCCCATTTTTTTTTGAACCGGTTCGGCTTGAAACGGTTTTGGTTCATATCAGTTGAAATCTTTAAAAACGTAGTTTCAAACAGTTGCTGCAAAAGATTTTTTGAAAAATACCTTTTTTTGTAAAAGAATAAGGTGGAGAAAAACTGGTTCTAAGGTAGTTCCAAATGTTGATGCAAACGATTTATTAAAAAAAACGGTACACTTGTAAAAAAAAAGGCTAATAAATAGTAGAGGAAAAGCACGAATTACGATTAAAATTGGCAACTGGAAGCTAAAGCTTCTGATTTGGCTTGGCGGCCAGCTGCTCCAGGCGCCTGATGGCATCGTCCAGGAACTGGCGCTGCAGCTGCAGTTGCGCCAACAGCTGCTCGGAGCTAAGCAGCTGGACTTTGCCGGAGGGCTCTGTTCGGTGGCTGCCGTGCAGGACATCCGCCGCGGAGCCGGACACAGACGAGGCGGCATTGGGTCGCAGCATGGCCAGCAGGCGTTTGATCAGCGACGGGGAGCTCTGGCTGGGCGGGGCGATGCTGCCGCTGGGAAACTCCGGCATCGCCAGCAGCGGCGTCAAGAAATAGGAGCCCACCGAGCTCACCGGCGACTGGGGCGTGCTGTTGATGACATCCCGCTGTTTGCCCAATGCCTCCGTCTGTTTTCCCGTACTGCTGCTGTTTGCTTGCAGCGCATTCAGCTGCTGCTTCAGCTCGTCCAGCTTGTGCTGCAGATACTCAAAATCGGCGGCCAAATTGAGCGCCAATTGTTGTGCATCCGTTTGCTGCGATTTGCCCTCGAGCAGCTGGATCTGCAGCTGTATATCCTGCTGGCGCTGCTGCAGCTCCTCCAGCAGCAGCGGCGTCTCTGCCGTAAACTGGTCCATGTACAGCCGCCCGATCTCCGCCTGCAACAGCTGCTTGTGCACACGCAACGCGCTCAACTTCAGCTCCAGCTGCTGTCCGCTGCTGGTGATGCCTCCAACCGATCCTGACCCTGCTCCGGCTCCTGTTCCTGCTCCGGGCACTCCTGCTCCACTGGCCCCGATCGGGGCGAGAGCTGCGCAGAGCATCAGCGCAACAAGTTCTGGACGCCAACACAACATATTTCCAACTGACCGCCAAGCAACTGTCACCTGGGCAGCTGCTTTCTAACTGGCCGCCAGTGTTGCCAACATTTGGGCAGACAGCCAACCACCAAAAAAAAAAAAGGCTAGTTTTGCAAGGGTTTTAAAGAAAAAAAAGCTACAACAAATTTTGGAGAATTTGTTTTCTTAGATGATGCTTAAAATCAATTAGAAATTAATTATTTAGGTGCTTAAAATTAATTAAAAATCAAATTTTTTAAGCATATATTTTATCTGAACAACATAAGACCACCCTAGCATATAGCTTCTATTTATTGGAAGAATCGGTCAAAAAGTTAATTTTTGTATTCAAAAAATGGTCCTGTTTTTAAAAATACCCCTAACTAATCCATGTATATAAAAATTATGTTTTTCTATCATTTTTTTTTTTTTTAAGATAAGATATATATACCAAACTCTACATACAAAACTTTAACTTAAATCCAAAAATAATCACTTCAATATCAGTTAACTATATTATATCATATTTACAAATATTATTACTTTTTGCGTAATCAAATGCCACAATTTTACATGTAAAATTATGGGAATTTTTTCGCTTCACTTTAAAGAAAACATTTTTTCGGTTTTTTGGTAGATGTAACAGAAAACTTAATTTTATAGGGATGGGCGGATAGACAAGAAGACATAATATTTATTTAATTTGCGTGAATGCAAAAACAGCTTTAAATTTCTGGTTATATTGAGAGATGAAACCAATATGCGCTTCCCTAACCTTGCGAACAGTGTAAAAAAAGGCAAAAAACAACTCGAAAAATAGGCAGCCAGATTTAGCCGAAAGAAAGCTGTAACTGTCAGCACTGTTGTGTGTGGGCACAGCAGGCGGGGCAAACTAATCGGGAGACGCTTTCTACAACACTAAGCTCGAATTTCGAGATCGTCGTTAAACGGCTAAAGAACGGGAAAAACTAATATTATACATATAAATTTTCTGTGTGTGTATGTGTGTGTGTGTGTGTGTGTTTCTGACGAGCAGAGGCAATAAGAAGCGAGAACAATGGATACAAGTAAGATAAATCTAGTCGGGAGTGCCCGACTAGGGGATACCCTGAATCCAGCCATCACTGTAAAAACTAAAGTTTCAGAACTAGAAAAAAAGAATTCAAGTCGATAAATCGCAAGGCTCTAACTATTTAAATAGTGTTTATTTGAGTTTTCGGGCGAGATGTACAAGAAGTGAAATAATTTTGATTTATTTTAAAAGAACGTACTCAACAAAATTTTTTAGTTTCAGCTCTTATAAATTATGGGTTACGCTCAAAAACCTGGTGACAAAATCGATATTAATCGATAATAAGCGCGTTGGGTTATCGAAAAGTGAACTAAGTTTGGTCTGCGTATGTTTCAGCTTTTCCAGCTTTTATAATTTCTGAGATATGCGCAAAAAAGCGGTTTACAAGATCGATAATAATCGATGATAAGAAAGCGCGATTAGCAAAATATTTAATAAACCTGAATTGTAAGAACTTAACAAAGTCTCTAGCTCTTCTAGTCTCTGGGCGGAAAGACAGACGGACGGATGACAATATATATTGCTACCCGATCTCAATGGGAATCCAGTTGGTATAAAAAGACTTACACTGAACTTTAAATTCCGTTTTCTTTGCAGGCGCCGTCGGTTCGTATCAGTCAAAGTGCACCAACAGCGGCAACCAAGCGCCAACCAACACAATGGACAAGGATGTGGAATACACCGAAGCTGTCGCCGTTTGCAAGGCCACAGAACTGGCCGAGAACCAAATGAAGCAGGTGGAGTTCAATGAGGACAACAATGTGCTGTTGGTGAAGCAGAACGGACGCCTTCATGCAATCGGCGCCAAGTGCACCCACTACGGAGCTCCGTTGCAGACGGGCGCCTTGGGCGTGGGCCGTGTCCGTTGTCCGTGGCATGGGGCCTGCTTTAACATCGAGACCGGCGACATTGAGGATTTTCCCGGCCTGGATTCGCTGCCCTGCTACAAGGTGGACGTCAGCGCTGACGGTCAGGTGATGGTGCGCATGAAGCGCAGCGATCTGGAGAAATCGACACGGATCAAACAAATGGCCAAATATAATCCGCGAGACGAGCGCTGTTATATTGTCGTCGGCGGCGGTCCGTCCGGCGCCGTTTGCGTCGAGACTCTCCGCCAGGAGGGCTACACCGGCCGTCTGATCTTTGTGTGCCGTGAACCCTATTTGCCGTACGATCGCGTCAAGGTCTCCAAGTCCATGTCCATTGGCATCGAACAGATCCAGCTGCGCGACGAGCAGTTCTACAAAGCCCACAACATCGAACTCTGGCTGGGCGTTAGCGCCGACAAGCTGGTCACCGCACAGAAGGAGCTCCACTGCTCCAACGGCTATGTGGTCAAATATGATAAGATCTATATAGCCACCGGTTGTACGCCGTTTAAGCCGCCCATTCCGGGCGCCGATTTGCCAAATGTGAAAACCATCCGTGAATACGATGATGCCAAGGCCATTCTCGATCTGGTCACGCCCGAAACGAATGTCGTCTGCTTGGGCTCCAGCTTCATTGCGCTGGAGGCGGCCGCATTTCTCGCCGGGAAGGCCGCCAGCGTTACGGTCGTCGGACGGGACACGGTCCCCCTGAAGGCGGCCTTTGGCGCGGAGATTGGCGCCCGTGTCAAGCAGCTGTTTGAGGAGCATAATGTTAAGATGATCATGGAGAGCGGCATCACGGAAATTATCGCTGATGATCAGGGCGATTTGTCGGAAGTCGAGCTACTGGACGAATCGGTTATACCCTGTAATTTGCTCATTATGGGCACCGGCTCAAAGTTGAACACCGATTTTCTGGCCGATTCCGGCGTGCGCCTGAACCCAAACGGTTCGGTGGATGTCACCGATTTCCTCGAAACGAACGTGCCCGATGTCTACGTGGGCGGTGATATTGCCAATGCCCATATCTATGGCCTGGCCCAGTCGCGCGTCAACATTGGCCACTATCAGTTGGCGCAGTATCACGGCCGGATCGCGGCGATCAATATGTGCGGCAGCATCAAGAAAATCGAGGCGGTGCCGTTCTTCTTCACCATGATCTTTGGCAAGGGAATACGCTATGCGGGCTATGGCGCCTATCAGGATGTCATCATTGATGGCAGTCTCGCGGATATGAAGTTCGTCGCATATTTTGTGAATCATGCCGATACCGTTACGGCGGTGGCGTCATGCGGACGCGATCCCATTGTTGCCCAGTTTGCGGAGCTCATTTCGCAGGGCAAGTGCCTGGGACGCAATCAGATTGCGGATGAGACGAATCGCCAGGGCTGGACAGCCATGCTGAAGCAGCCGTTGCCCAAAGTGCGCTAATCGCTTATCGACTATCGATAACATTACTCACTCGATCCCATGCCAGTTATAAATGCATATACATATGTATGTGTTGTGTGTGATTCGTTGCTAAAGAGAGAGAGGAAGAGAAATTTATATAGTATTATGTGTGAACGCCCAACATTTGTTAAATTTTGTTAAATCGTACAAGTGCCAAGGGCACACGACAGTTATATATAATATATACAGAGATTATGTAAACTAAATTGATCCATTTCAAAATTATGTTATGATAGTGTGTCGAGTTCTTGTACCAATGCAAATCCATTTTGTACAATAAATAAGTTGCATTTTCTTATTCTACAACAATGTTTTTTCAATTTCTTCCATCGTAAACATGGCTGCTAACGGAGATACAAATTAAATGCATCCCTGGTTGTGTTCTCGCCTTGTTGGAAAGATCAATTCGTGAACTCTGCACTTTTAATGTGAAAATGCATATAAAATAAAATATAATAAATTTATTATAAATAATAGTGCTTATTAACCCAACCATTGATTTATTATTATTTGTTATAGATTTTACTAATTTGTTTGGCAACTGGTTCGGTTTAACTGCTCGTTCGAACCGGAACCAAACTGAATTTGGCAGAGCTTTTAAATTTAAAAATTCCAAATTGAAAATATATATTTCTCTATGTATATATTTATATGTATTTTTGTTAGATGTACATTAAAGCATAATTATGGATATACTGGAATGCACGATGAGCAACTGGCTCGACGCTTGGCGCGGCCGCAACCGGGATTATCTTCAGATGACGACAACAGTCTGGCGATTCGATAAGTTGGTGGGTTTCGAAACTCCAAAACTACAGCTTTATTGGAAACGTTCATAATTCCACCTAACGTCAGCTGCTCTTGGCCACAAAGCAAATACATTGCTATGAGCTGATCTTAAGGGAGCGCAAAATTTTGAATGACAATCTAAGCAAATGTATAATTGCTGTCAAGAATATCTCAACTGTGCGCTCCACACAGTGTTCCACAATCCGCAATGAGCGGCAAAAGCTGCTCGATCAGCTGATCCGCCTCAAGTCCGAGCTGAGCGATCGCAGCAAGACCCTGCTGAAGACCAAATTGGAGCTGCACTGTGTGCGGCAGAAGCTGAAACAACAGGCAGCCAAAACGGATACGCTGGCGGTGCAAGTGGAGCAAAATAAGCTGATCAACGATAAATTGTTGGAGCGCAACCACATTTTGAACGAGCGGGTAAAAGTGAACCATAAATAGTTGTACCAATTCAATGAGTTCTTTTGCCTGACAGACGGTCGAATTGGTGGAGCTCTATAGAACGCGCACTCTAATGTTCACCTGTAAGCTAATTGGGATGTCCCAGGAGCTGGCTACCATTAGATCCAAGTCAGAGGGATATGCAGACGCCAGTGCGCAACTGAAACAGTAAATTACCAACTAATTATAATTAAAAAGAAAACCAGTTACTAATTGCCCTTACATAGCGAGCTAAAAATACACCAAGAGCTTGCTAGAAAAATGGCGTCGAGTGAATTGCAAACTAAAAGCTCTAAGGATTCACAGAGTATTATACGTAAAGTTCTAGACGCAGCCTGGTATTATATGAGCTGGCTGTGGGTGTGCGTGTCGAGCATGGCGCTCGGTCCCAAAGTGGATGATGGTCCACGTCGTAGATGCCGATGGACGCACTTTTTGATATGAGCAACAATAAAAATCCGTTGTACCAGGGCTGCATAACTTGCCAGTGACGAGGGCTGCTAAGTATTTCACAGCCGGCTTTTTTCCCAGTGTTGCTTGCTATTTATCGCGATGTTTTGCCATTTGTATTTAGTTTTTGTTATGTTTTATGTGTGACCAGGCGATTAATCGGCGATATGTTCTTTTTTTCGTTACACACCAACAGCAGCCAGCACACAAACACTGACACACACACATAAACACAGCTTACACACATACAAAAACGCCCAATAAATTACAGTTGCAGGCCTGGCACACATCAAAAGTTTTATAACAAATAAAAAACGAACAAGGCAAAAATACAACTCACCTCAAGGATAAAAAGCAAAACAAACAAGCAATAAAGAAAAACATTCCAATTAACGTGTTCGCTGCGCTTAGCCAGAAAAAATAAAAGAAAAAAAAAAAACACCGAAAAACCTTAAACCGAAAGCTAAATCGAAAAACAACTCTATCAATTATGAATTTCTTGGGCTTTGGCCAATCGGCCGAAATTGAAATTGTGTTCGACGGTGCCGAAAACAAAAAGACGGCCGAGGTCAAAGGCGAGGATGGCAAAGTGGAAAAGATGCTTCTCTTCTACGATGGCGAAACCGTGTCCGGCAAGGTGAGACCGAACCCCAGAAAGGCACTTCCGTTAAGTGGCGCCCCCGCCCTCGTGCACCCTGTGGCCGCCAGGGAGCAGCAGCGGCAGCAGCAACTGCTGTTATCAGCAGCAGCAGCAGCAGCGTCCATTAAAAAAGAGCACACACATAAATATTGGATATGCTGATAATTTCTAACATATATATATACGCATATATTATATGCATATTTTCTCAGAGCTTCTCTCAATTACAATGCTTGGTATTTTCTAGGTAAATGTTACGCTGAAGAAGCCCGGTAGCAAACTGGAGCATCAGGGCATTAAGATTGAGTTTATTGGCCAAATCGAATTGTTTTACGATCGCGGCAATCACCATGAGTTCAAGTGCCTGGCCAAGGCGTTGGCCCGACCCGGCGATCTCATACAGAACAACAGCTATCCCTTCGACTTTCCCAACGTGGAGAAACAGTTCGAGGTCTATGCGGGCTCCAATGTGCGATTGCGTTACTTTTTGCGGGCGACAATCGTGCGCAGGATTAGCGACATCACCCGTGAGGTGGACATTGCCGTGCACACGCTCTGCAGCTATCCGGAGATGAACAGTCCCATCAAAATGGAGGTGGGCATCGAGGATTGCCTGCACATTGAGTTTGAGTACAACAAGAGCAAATATCATTTGAAGGACACAATCATTGGCAAAATATATTTCCTGCTCGTTCGCATCAAGATCAAGCACATGGAGATTGCGATCATTAAACGGGAATCGACCGGCACCGGTCCGAACATCTTCAATGAGAACGAAACAATTGCCAAATATGAGATTATGGATGGTGCCCCAGTTAAGGGCGAAAGCATACCCATACGCGTATTCCTTGCCGGCTACAATCTGACGCCGACCATGCGCGACATCAACAAGAAGTTCTCCGTCAAGTACTTTCTCAACCTGGTGCTGATGGACACCGAGGATCGACGCTACTTCAAACAGCAGGAGATTACGCTCTGGCGCAAAGCGGACATACCGCGCTACCATGTCGCCCAGCAGCAGCAGCAGCAACAGCAGCAGCAGCACCAACAGCAATCGCATCTGCAGCACCAGCACGTGCCGCTCCACGCACCACCCCACCTGGTTAGCGGCCCGGCGGCGCCCACCGTCGCCCATTCCCTGATCAGCAGCAGCACGGACAGCGAGGGCGCGGCTGTGGCCGGCGGCGGCGGTGCACCGGCCGAATCCAAGATGGGCCTGTTCACGCGCGAGAGTCCCAATCAGGAGTTTAGCCAGCAGCAGCTGGACTCCCCGCTGCCCAACTCACCGATGACTCCCACGGGCAACGAGCACAGCGCTGTCATGGCGACAGCGGCCGCCGCTGCCGCCGAACGGGAGCGCGGCATGGGCGATGGCGCCGCGGCGGCCACGACCAGCGCCTCGCCCGTGGCCATGCTCTCCAGCACGCCGCCGCCGCTGCCAAGCGGCGTGGAGCCGCACGCGGCCACACAAACGCCCGCCCATGCCGCTGGCGATGGCAATGTGGAACTGGACTTGAACGAGGAGCAGCCGGAGGATGATCATTATGTGGAGCGGCGGGCACACCGCGACCTGGACGATGAGCTGACGGAGGTGGCGCTGCCATCGCCACCGGCGCCAGCACCAGGCAAAAAGTCCAATGCGGCGCCTCTGAGCGCGGATTGAGTGCATTCTTCCATCAAAGATTGCGACATGAAATTCCACATAAACTCAACGGCTAGCACTAGCTGGAGCAACTATTAACGTATATATATATAGAGATGTATATATATACATGAAAAGTATGCATATATACACAACACACACACACACGCATATATATATAAATCTATTTTTTTTAAAGTTAATTTAAAATTGTTACAAAATGTTTTATTGAAGTTATGCGCGCAACTTGATCAACAACAACAACAAAATTTTGTATACACACGCTTTTAATACCCTATCTTAGCTCGATTTGTGTAACACTCAAAATTGAAATTTAAATATTTATAACATTGCCACGAATCTGTTGTGATCACGCCCACTTCCTACGCCCACTCGAAAGTCTAGCAAACAACAATGTAACATCTCATTCCCTGTTTTCTATTTCTTTTTTGGAAAATCTGATTTTTCAATTAGCAAACTTTTCAAATGTTTAAAACAAAAAAATGCTTTTCAAAAGTAAAATGGAAATTAAAAAAAAAAAAGAAAATTAAAGAAAAAAAATTGTAATGCAAATAGCGATGCGTAGGCATAACTAAGTTTAAAATAAAGTTTAGAAAATACTTTATATATATATATGAAACGAAGCTGCCGGAGTTGTTCTGAATGCGCGCCTCAAAACATGTTACATGCATATATATGAATTTATATATATTTCAAAATATATATACTATATATATATATATGCTTGCATATGTACATAACATAATTCATATTAATATATACAAATATACATATAAATATATATATGCATCATATATATATATATTATATATAAACATTTATCAAATTAATAAAAAGATAAAGAAATCGAAATATGCACTATATGTGTTCTATATAGAAATAATATTTGAGGCAGTTTTTAGTAGTATTTATGTATCTCAAAAATTTTAAGTTTTTAAGAAATATCTCCGACGTGACTTGGAACCTATATATAAGAAGCGTACTTAGATATCTGGATATTTAAATTCGCTAGTGTTGTCTTCGAAAACAAAATCTTCAATTCAATTCAATATCCCAATATATTCGATTTAAACCAAAAGCTTAGCTCACATAGAGACAAACAGACAAATATAGCTATATAGGCTCTAAACTGATATTGATTAGCAGGAAACAGCTCTGTGATTTTGGTGAGAAGCCAATATGCTCGCCTTGCACTTTCTGAACAGGGTATATGGAGACGACAACAAAGTTGATCCGCAAAATTACATAAGTTTCAATCCGTACAATATTTATTCTATAATTTGCAATGCATTAGCTTTGGGTTATATTCTTCTTCTTAATAATTTAATCCCAGGCCTCCTTCACTTTCAGATGCTGCAGCCGCTCCGCGATGGTCACGTGTGGCTTCATTTTGCTGCGTGTCTGCTCGTCCGTCCACTTGGCCACCAGCTTGTCCCGCTTCTGCAGCTCTTTGGCATGACCCGAAGATTCCTCCTACGTAGAGCAACATGTTTAAGCACTCAATGAAATTAAAATGTGGATATTTTTATGGTTACCAGTGTGAGGTAGGGATGCCGCAGCAGGAACATGATGTGCTCCTGGCGCTCGTATTCGCGGGTCAGTGTGTCCATGGCACGTTTGCTCACCGGCTTGACGAGACGCCGCTTGCCGCGAAATATGTGACCGGGCACGGTTTTCTTAAAGAAATTCACCAAAGTCAGGTGCATTTTGTGTTTCTGTTTTCTGTTTTACGCTTCTCTCTTTAAAGCACATTAAATGTTGTTGCACAAGTCGCCGCGACAGCTGATGGCCGCTCATGTTATCGATGTGTAATCGGGTGAGTAGCTATCGACATGCAACACAGCGTTTTAGTGGTACGATTATAAAATCGTTTGATGTTTCGATAATTGTGTGAAAGGCGCTCAAATTTAAAATATATATTACAAAATGTAAAACGTGAAATATGTATATATTTTGAAAACAATTTACAGACTGCAATTGGATAACAGCTCCTCAGGCACTATTCTCAGATATTGGAAACGGGCTGGCGTGCCTGACATCACTCTGATGCAAGGCACCCTCCGCAAAATGCAATATTTCGAATCCCACCTCGACCATGATCAGTATAATGATCATCCATTCGAGCCGGATGTGATGGGCATCGTTTAAATTGTGCGAAACCAGCTCGGCCAGTTCGACGCAATGATTGATCTTCTCGTTCATCACCTTGGTGCGACGCGATATGCTGAAATATGAGCACACCTGCAAATAGAGACCCTCCAGCTCCTCGCGATCCCAGTAAAAATCTGGGGCATCCAGCAGATCTGATGACAAGTTGATCGAGTGCCTCAGCGCAAATAGTTCGCCCGTTTTGCGCAGCATTGCGGCGCGCGAGATGCGCAGGCGACGTCCCCGCTTCAGATCCTCGGTTAAATACTCCATGGAATCGATATATCGATCCAGAGTCGCCTCCCAAATGCCCAGCTTGATCGACTGGGCGATCGCATTGGAGAATGTGTACTTGTACAGGAAATTATCGTTATCCGGCGTCACGTAGAATTTGCCGTTCTGGAAGAAGGCGCGCGAGGCGACACTGAAGTCGCTGCAATCGGCCACCAGATCGCCCTCGACGTCGACGGCCGTCGACGAGATGTACGTGTAGGGCATCACCTCGCTCTCGCCGTGGACGAGGGCGCTCACATACGATTCGCGCTCAAAGTTGCGCAGAAAATTGAGCACATTGTTCGTCTCGATGTCGTTGCAATTCCAGAACACCACCGATCCCTCGCGAAAGAAGAAGATCTCGCGCGGCTGCGACCCCGTCGGATATTTGGCGGTCACAAAGAGCACATTCTGCTCGACGCCCAGATTATCGGTGGAGAAGAAGCGCTTCGTTTCGTACAGATTCTGCGCCTTGAGCGCCGTGTGCAACTCCTCCAGATTGTATTCGTCGGCCGTCGTGTAGCCACGCGTCTTGAGGAAGCCCAGCGCGGACAGCTCATCGATGGCCAGACGTTTCTTGCGCAACGCGCGCGTCCGACTTGGCGACAGAGCCGTCTCGAGGGGTTCGTCCACCCGGGGCAGGGTCTTGACGCCGGCGCCGCCGGTAACACGGCTCTTGTCCTGCTTTGTGATCGTTCCGGCTGCCTCTTCGGCGGTGTCCTTTGTGACGCTCGTGGCCATAAGTCGTCCGCAGACTTTTGGCAGCCACTGTGGATGCATTGGCTGCCTTAGCTGTCGTTGCAGCTGGTATGTGTGTGTGCGCAGACTCCGGCAGAGCGCCGTCTCAATGGCCAGACGTGCAATGTTCATGGCCAGCTCGTTTTTTGTTGCAACTGTTTAATTCTTATTTAATAAAAAAACACTTCTTCATTGCCATAACACTTGGCTCGATATTGTGTGCTTATCGAAATCCGGCAAATGAGCCGGCAATTACGCGAGCTGGTTCGCAAGTGAGTGAACTCTTTTTACTGAACTGTGTATGTTGCTCATTAAATGTGTTTAAAATACCTTTTGAGAATTTTCTAATAACTTTACACACATATAATAATTTATAAATGTTTTATTAATAAGTCAATTACTTAATATCTGTATTGTACAAAATAGGAAGAGAAAAAAAAGAACGATGAACCAATACAAAGAACCAGCCTTTTAATTTGAACTACGATGTACAGCTCTAATATATATGTCTGTAAGCCAGTGTTGTTCAGCTAAATAAACACACACATACACAGATGTTTGGCAACAATTAAAAAAATACCGATAACAAAATTTGCTTAAATTGTCATCTATCGATATTATATCAACAAACCAAGACGTTTGCATGGCTGTCTGTTGTCTGTGGCGGCAACACATCAAATAAGATGGAAAACGCGCTGCTTTCCAATATTAAAAAGCTCTACGATGACGGCCTCTATGAATGTGTTATACCAACGGTAAGTTGATACACTCGGGCATGGCCATCGCGCATTCGTTTGCCGCTTCAGCGGGCAATTCCCCACTTGCCGCTGGCAAACAAATACAAAAAAAAAAAGCAACAACCTATATACAAGATTTGGCGCGTCGGATAGCAGCCATGCCAGGCAACATTTTGTATTAAGTATTATATTAAGTATTTTAATACAAACGCACTGCAACACTCGCACTCGCTCTCTCTCACTCACACACATGCAAATTGCAGGCGAGCCTGTTGTGCACTGTGCTGCAAAACGACCGAAATGTGGCCACACTGGAACTGGAATACCAGGCGATGCTCTATTTGAGCAATGCCAACTACAAGGAGCGCAATTATCGCACCGCCTGCAATCAGCTGGAGGCGGTTGTCCTGCAGCGCAAGGCGATGGTGCGCTTCAAGAGCGGCTTCCTATCGGCCATCGAGACCTCGTATCCGCCGTTCCAGGATGCCGAACTGCGCTACAAGATCGCCGTCTGCTATCGGGAGCTGGGCGAATACAGCATGGCCATCAGCACGTTGCAGGCGGTGAAGGCTCGGACGCCGCGTCTCAACATGCTGCTGGGCCGGCTGATGCACCACCATGGCCGCGGCATTGCCAAGAAGGAGATCGCCGCCGCCTTCAAGGATGTGCTGCGCGAGTGCCCCATGTCCCTGACCTCCATCGAGGCGCTCATCGAGCTGGGCACCGCCGGCAGCGAGGTGCACTCCATGGTCGTAAATGGTGCGTATCCGGAGCTAAGAGATCGTTCAACTAAAACCGAAGCAGCTTTCTTTATATGCCCTGTAATGTGTTGAATGGGGTATATTGGCTTTGTGGAAATTTAGATGCATCGTTCAACTAAAACCGAAGCAGCTTTCTTTATATGCCCTGTAATGTGTTGAATGGGGTGTATTGGCTTTGTGGAAATTTATAAGCATCGCTGACCCCCAAAAAGGGATATATCAACAGCTGAGTCGATCCGTTCGTCCGTCTGATCTCGGAAACGGAAAGAGCATCTTTGATCGGAATATCTGAACAACAAAAGAAGTTCGTTTAACCGATTTTTTCCATGTCAGCTATATGATATATAGTGGTCCAATCCGTTGGATTTTGACATATGGGAAAAATTTCATGATTATATTGCTTAGATTATCTGATTATATAATGATGAAACAGACGTACCTGGCTATATATCCCAACTACTATATATATAAAAATGTGAAAATTATAGTTCCGGAGATCTCTTCTATATATATATATATATTTTTTTTTTCAAATATGCATCGATTTTTAATATGGAATCGATCTAAATGAAAAATCACGACCAGAATGCCGTCAAACATGAAAATCGGTTCAGTTTTGACAAAATTATGGAGGTTTAAAATATGACACATATCCAAATTTTTTAAAACTTTGAATCATCAGAATCATGTTAAATGTGGTTTTTTATACTTTTTGTGGCCAGCAAAATCGATAAAAAATGCAAACTCAAAATTTAAAATTTTGAAAAAATTTTTTTTTCGAGTACATGAGTACATGATATTTTTCGAAAAAATGTCAATAATTTTTTTTTCAAAAATGCATAGATTTTGAATGTGGAATCGATCTAAACGAAAAATCATGACCAAAACATCATCAAACATGAAAATCGGTTCAGTTTTGACAAAATTATGGGGGTTTCAAATATGAGACCTACGGGCTCGATTTTTCTCTATATAAACTATATGAAAATCGGCTTAAAACCGTTCTTCAAATCAAAATAGACTACAATTGTTCTGTTTGATCCTTAAAGAAGCTCATCCAAAAATTGTCTAACAAATTTTGAATTCCAGCTTTTATATGATATGATATGAATTTTCGATGTATATTGATTTCAACGTTTTGCCACGCCCCCAATGGACGCATCTAAAAAATATTTGTGCTATCTTTAGAGAAGTTGATCAGTAATCGGATTGAAACACTTTTATGTAGCTAGCTTTAAAACTCAGGGAGTTACATAAATTTAATTTTATTATTTAATTATTAAAGATTTTAACAAGAGTATACAAAATGTAAGTTTCAAGCATTTAGCTTGTATAAAGCCAATATACCCTTTTTTGATATATAGAATAAAATGAAAATTGAATGCCCCTACTTACTTATAGCTGCCACCCTGCCCAAGTACATCGAATGGCTGAGCAGCTGGATCAAGGGGCACGCCCAGATGTTCGGCTGCAAGCATCGCGAGGCGGCCAAAACGTTCCAGCAGCTGAACGAGACGAGCTCCCTCCGCCAGAACGAGCAGCTGCTCACAAAGATTGGCAAGTGCCTGTATTACTACGGCGACTACGTGCAGGCGGAGCAGTATCTGGGCATGGCGGCGATGGTGAATCCGCACAACATGGAGGCGCTCTGTCCGCTGGCCGTTGTCTACGAGGTGAACAGCAAAAAGAAGCCCGAACAGGAGCGTCTGATATCGCCGCTTAAGATACGGACCACGGGCGAATTGAGTTCCCCGCATTGGTTCCTGCACGCCCAGCTCTCCTACATGAATGCCAAATACGAGCGGGCCCTGATCTTCACCGAGCGCTCCCTGGCCATGGACGGACGCAACATTGAGGCGCTGCTCTTGCGCGGCAAACTGTTCGGCCGCCTCGGCCGGCACAAGGACGCCATCGATGTGTTGCGCAGCGCCCAATGCCTGGCGCCGTATCGCTTTGAGATCTACAAGGGACTCGTCGCCTGCTATTTGCGGCTGAAGTGGGTCAAGGAGGCGCAGAGCATGTGCGTGATGGCCGTACGCTATTTCCGGACATCGCCGCGCGGCTTCACCATGTTCGGCGGCACCCTCTTCCATTTGGGCAGCCCGAACGCGAAGAACGCCCGCAAGTTTGTGGAGAAGGCGCTCCAAATTGATGAGCACTATGCGCCAGGGATCGCTCTGATGGCCGGCATCCTGCAGCAGGAGGGCGCCACACAGGAGGCGATTGTCCTGCTGCGCAAACAGGTCGCCAACTATCCGCATCCGAAGCTCTTTGCGATGCTGGCCGAGCTGCTCAGCGTCGAAAAGGATCTCGATGGCGCCCTACACTATTACACACTGGCGCTGAGGTTAGTTTGGGCCGGAGTTCAAATCCGTGGAACATTCGAATACCTTCGGCCATATCTCCGATTTATGTAGCATATATTTATATAGATTTATTTATATTTTGATCTAGTGAGTTAGGGTATCTAGGGGAACTAAGCAGTTTCTTATACAAAAACTTAATTTTGAAGCGTTTCTTCCTATAGGTTTACATACTGGTTTAAGAGTGAATAGAGTATATTAGGTTTGTGGAATATTCGAATATTCGTCCGTCCGTAAAAATTAAATTTTTTTCTCGTTAATTTTTAAGCTAGAAAATATTACATATAATTAAAAAAAAAACTATGTTTTTATATACTAGTTTAAGAAGAGAAAAGAGTATATTAGGTTTATAGCATATTCAAATATTCGTCTTGCTGTCCGTCCGTATAAATGCAATTTTTTTCATTACTATTGTAGCTAGATACAATTACATATAATTAAAAAAAATTATATTTTTATATACTGGTTTAAGAAGTGAACCGAGTATATTGGGCTTGTGGCATGTGCGAATATTCGTTCGTATAAATGCAATTTCTTGCTTTACTAATGAAGCTAGAAACTTCAAATTTGGTATATATAGTCGTGTATACCCGCATCAGCTGAGGTCTTAAGGTTGTTTGGATACGCCCACTGGGGCGTGGCAAATCGAGCAATTTAAAATCTTGAGTACCAAATTTCGAAATTTTGATTATCTGTGAACCAAATTGTTGCTAATTATTTTAATTAAAATTTTACAGATTAGATCCCACATTCCGGCGTGCCCTGGAAGGGATCAATGCGCTGACGAAGACGTCGCGGACCGGCGTCGGGATCGGCGCCGGCGCCGGCAAAGGCAGCGAGTCGAGCGGCGGCAGCGGCAGCGTTGCCGGCAATGTGGGCGCAACGGCCACGCCCTGCGGCACACCGAATCACGAATGGCTGCTGGACTGCGAGGAAACATCGAATGAGGCCCTGGAGCTATCATCGCCAGCTGCGCCGCCCGAGGATGCCGAATCCGATACGTTCTCCGAGCCCTTCTGGCAGGACGTCGATGGCGAGATGACAAATTGAGTTTTAATTCCGCCAGATTTTCATACTATGTGTATTTATGGATCCTATTTGATGATTCCTGTTTGCCATTCCTTCTAATTTAATGTCCAAATAGTTGTTTGTATTATTCACAAATAATTCTCATATTTTCATGTTTTGCGCATCTCTCGTATTTATTTATCATATTTATTTTGCTCGGCATAGATCTGAGTGGTGCAGCCACCTGGAAAATCTCAAAATTCCATAGTTTAAGTTAAGCAAACTAATGTATATGTATTAAATATTAAATATTATGTAATGTTAATAAATAATTAAACTATTATGTGAACATTTTTCACTCATTTTGTGTCGAAAATAGTTTATATGCTTTCAATTGTTTGAACAACTGTGTTAGTATTTCTTTGTGTGTATTGTTTTTGTTGCTTTTTAGCTTTAGCTTTAGCTTATAGCCGAGTTTTGTCAACACCTCATGCAAGCCCCAGTGGCCTAATGGATAAGGCATCGGCCTCCTAAGCCGGGGATTGTGGGTTCGAGTCCCATCTGGGGTAAGGCATTGTACTATATTTTGTTGTTTTTATTTAATATATAAATATGTATTTCAAGCTAGCAATATATATATATATATAACGATATTTATTGTTATTTGAGTATTAATTTTATTTTTGTTTCATTTTTATCGAAGATACTTAACAGCCTGCTTATGTTCTGTTAAGTGTGAAACAGCTCTCTGTTAACACAGCTGCTAGTCTGTACGTTAACATAGCGTACCAGCTGTTCGGTGCACTAGTGTGACCAGTCGTGCGGTTTTTCTTTAAGTCACATATATTTTTTTTGGTATTTCGGTGCTTGCTGCTGCCTGGTTGCACAAGAGCTGTGCTCGCGCGCCAAAACTTCAGTTGTTTATCAATCGCGCGGCCCGCTGCATGTGCGTTTCCGTTAAGCGCAGATTAACGACGATCTTTTTCAGTTAGTTAATTTTTTTTCGCCGTTGGCTTTTTCATTTTCGGATTATATTTTTGTTGTTGTTTATGTGAACGAATTTATAATTCAAACACTAACAATTAATAAACGAGATCAAATACGGTTTGTGCAAATTAGCAACAGAAATTAGCATACAAAAGAAATTAAATTGAGTTTGAAATATATTTACAAGCTCCGAATTCGAATTGTGCGCCGAAAACAATAAACGCATTGGCATACATAAATATTTAGTAAGCTTCATTTCAAATTACGCGTGTGTATTAAAATTGTTGCTCCTTTGTTTTGTTTTTTTTTTTGTGGCGTCAAAATTCGCAATATTTGAATTTTCAAATTTGCATTTAATTTCGAATGAATTGACTGGAAATGTGAACGATTGATTTATAGGAATTTCAAGCGTTTTCTAAAGGTGCGTTTAACTGTTATTATAGTCTTTTTTATATCAAATTGGCATTTATTCAATTTCTTTTGCCAGCCAATACTTTCAAAATGGCTGTGTGTTACCGTTATGTTTTGCATTTGTTTTTATATTATAAGACAATGAGCAAAAATGCAAAAGAGGGCGCTACTGTGCCGTTTTAAATGTTTTTTATTTTGATTGCAACGAAACGCAGATTCCCTTTTGTGTCATTTATCTATTTATTTATTTTGTTTTTTTGATTATTTTTTTTTGGTTTCCCACTCGATAAGCAACATCTGTGCGAAGCGCAGTTGAAAACAACTATCAAAAACATTGCTACATGTGTAGCAAAAGAAGATGCTAGCAAAAAAAACAAAAAAAAAAAAAACACAATATAAAAAAATAAATAAAAGAACAGAAGGGGAAGAAGAGCGCTGTTTCTTCGTTGTTGTTGTTTGTCACACACGTTTGCAGCAGTTTATTGCACTAGCCCCCCACCAAAAAAAAAGATACAACGGCCTTTGTTTGGCTATCTGTAGGTCACTTGGTGAACCGTATCATGGAGAGAACTATCGGCCAGTCGCGTTATCTATTGCGCCTCAAGCTTCCAGAAGAGAGACTCAAGCACTTACACGCACTTGTTGATTAGAAGCAACTGCATTTACCATACAGTGATCGCTCGATAACGCGAACCACATGTTGGAAATTAACAAAAAAGTCTTACTAACCGCACGTGAAATTAATTTTATTTACTTATTCTTATGCGACAATAAAAAAGCTTATTTAATGTAGAAATAAATAAATTAGTCAAAGTAAAGACTATAAATAAAAATAAAAAGAAAGAATCTAAAAATATTCATACTCTTGGTCAGCTTCACTAGCTAAGTCAATACAGCTATGTCCGTCTGTCTTTTTTATATGATCCATCTTGTTTTAAACATTTGTTATTTTCTAAGATATCCTTACCAATCTTGTGATCAATCTTCAAAATCCTAAAAATTTACCAACTTCAAAAAAAATTTACAAATTTGACAATTAAAGCTTAGGTTAATATATAAATATATTTTATATTTGTATATTTTCTGCTTTTAAAAAATTCGTTCTGGATCAAATTGCGAAAGTTTTTGCTCTTTTTAATCACAAAATTCTTATACATATATTGTTTTTACCTTTACCAGCTAGAAAACTTTTGGTTTCCGCTTTTGCTTGGCCTTTTGCAATTTTTCCTAGAACCCAAAAATTAGGAAAGTTGACATAATTTAAAAAAAAACTTGCTTAAACGCAGGTATAAATTTAGTTTTTGTCTTAGTCAACGAAAATTGGGAAGTGTGGTGGTTGCGGGGTGTGGAAGAGAGTGAAGGGCAGTGCACGGTTATCAGGAAATGGCACCAAGATCCATTAAAAAACAAATAACAATATTTTTATATTTATGCATACAAATGTACTCACACAGCTGCGGCTGATTAAAAAAATGCTCTAACGGTACACGCAGCTAATTAAAAACGGCAATCAGAAAATTACACAAGCAAAAACTACAACAACAACAACAACAACAACAAAAACAACAGCCAAACAAAAACCAATCAAAACAAAAGCAAACGTTGACAGGATACATTTTAATAAGCGCAACCGAAACAAAACGAACCGTTATAATAATACAAATACGAAAATAAAAGAAAAGAAAACAAGAAGCAGATTATTTAATTTGCAAGGCACAGACGGGTGGGGAGCTGTGTGTGTGTGTGTGTGTGTGTGTGTGTGTTGGTGTCAACAAACATTTGACAGCTGTTTACGCCTGTTGGACGCCGCCGTCGTAATCGTGAGAACACAGGACTGCATGACAGTCAAAAAGCACGAGAGTAAGGAAAAGAGCGCGCGAGAGCGAGCTCAAGTGAGCGAATTTACCGATTTAGTTTGCTAACATTTATGGGTGGGCTGCTCTGCTCTGCGCTGTGGTAAATCTGCTAAAATGTTCTTCCGCAACGGAACGAGTACAACAACTGATAAGCAAAGGGCCACACAGACATACAAATGCAGCATACATACATGCAGGGCTGATAAATACACAGACGCACACATGCTCAGACACTGTTGCTGTGCTCTCTGACTCTCCATATGTTTTGTTCCCTTTTGGGAACAGGGCATGCGCCCTGCATCCGTCTCTGTCCCTCGCACACCCCACGTTCCTCTTTAATTTCCATTCCCACTGCCCACTGCCATTTGCCACTAGTTTTCAAAAACAACAACAGAGATAGCGCTTTATGGATTACATTAATAAACGACAAGAGATACAAAGTCCAAGGTACAGTGGATGAAATACAACAAAAAAATATAACATAAATATATAATATTTTTACATATATCAATTGATAACACCTGTGGACAGAATACATGTGGCCATTAAAATAAATGCAATTTTACAATATAAAATAAAATAATTAAAAATATGTTTGCTATTAGCTATTTCGTTAGTTAATCCACCTGGTTTGGATAAAATAAAACACCTAGTTTAGATTTAGCTTAGGTAAACAGTTTTAAGCTGTGTTTGACCTACATGTGATCCACTGTGCCTGGTCACACTATTGCTGCATAGTTGTTGTTGCTGTTTGGGTGCCACTCAATTTGGTGGTTTCAAGTGCGGGAGGACTTGCGCGGAAGCTGAAGCTCTTCCACACTCGCCAAACACGAGTGCCTGCACGAAGCCCTAACGCAAAGCCGAGGCCGAGCAAGAGCACGAGCCAACCCTCTTGCGGCTGTGCCAAAGTCATCTGAAGTCGGCGTCGCTGTCGCTTCCGCAGTTTCGTTTTATCCTGGGCCGCCGCTTTTTGCCGACATCGCTGGCAGTTGCCGTAGTTTTCGCGATTTGTCTGCGGCTTTGCACGGACGTTGCGTCGCCAGCGTCAACGTGAACGTTAGCGTCAACGTCAGCGCTTTGTGGCCGACGTTGCCGTTTCTGCTGCTGCTGTTTCGTCTTCTTCTTCTTATTATTTTTTTTTTTTTGTATTTAACGTTTTAGTTTTTAGTTTACCGAAACGAACAGAATTTAGCACAATTACCGTTATAATAACGTGCTTCCTTGTCGATAGACGTCTGTTATTTTATATTTATTTATTTATTTATTTCCTGCTGTTGTTGTTGGTTTTTTATCCAAGTGTTTTCGCGATTTTTCGGCGTCTGCGTCGCGTGCAGCAAAGTAAGCGCAGAATTTAACGTAATTTTTTTTCCTCTTCTTTAATAGTTGTTGCAGTGCTGTGGTTGTTGTTGTTGTTGTTGTCTTTGTTGCTGTTGCAGGGTGGCAACCATCGATTTGCGTGTCGCGCAGTTAAACAAATCAAATGGAAAACGCGATTGTGTATAAAAAAATAAGAAAAAAAAAAAACAATTCGATTCGTCTGCGTTTGGGTGCAAAAATTATTGTTATTATATTGCCCCATTAAACATTTGCCTGGCCACCCAATAACTGTCAGACCTGTCTGTGTGTGCAGCAGTGTGTATGTGTGAGTGTGTGTGTGTTTGCGCTGAGGAATGCGCTGGATAAAGTGCATGGGCAATAGGCTGCAAAACCCACTTACTTATGCATTATAGTTAGAGTTACATATCTACACACATACAGTTAGTAAAGTCTTTGCAGCGCAGTAAAAAAACAAAAAATAAAAAAAATAAAAAATACTTAAGCGTTAGGTATAAATATCATTTAAATACATTTTTTATCTAAAATATCAATAGCCACAACAGTATTTGGAGCCATTATTTTGGTTGATATTGTTAACAATTTAAATAATAGAAAATATATAATTAATTGCAAAGCTTTTGGTTCTAAAACCACTCTAGAGATAGTTTAGGGCAACTCTCAATACCAAATTTTCCACTAGCCAATACAACAGTTTTTAGTTGCATACCAAAATATACAAAAATATATATACATTTTTTTCAATTTATAATGAAGACTTTAAATAAAGTTTTTCAAAAATCTTTAAATGCATCCATAATTCTTAACACAACTGTGTGCCCATATATGTTAATAAATACGGATGTATGCGAATATAATCTGTATTTTTCATTATATATATATTTCGTTCTTTTGCCTTGTTTTAAAAATATAATTTGCAATTGGCTCTGATAACAGCAACTAAATAAATTATAAATATATAGAAATATATGGCATAATAATGATTGCTCGTCTCAGTATTCTTTCTAGACTTGACGCGCTTTAAACGCCCCTCTATTTAATATTTGAAACATATATACTATGCCAGTATGTGATCTAATACTGACTCAATTTATCTACAAGTTTTGTAAAGCTCTAAACTTATATCTTTCAACAAATGAGTGCAGTAATATTTTAAATTGAAAATTTTGCTCAACATTTTATTGGATGCGAAACAAAGATTCGAAATTAGTGAAAAATGCGGGAAATGTTGTATATGAATAATAGTACAAAGCTTCTTAAATTTAAAACTGTGTTTGATTCTTAAATTGTTTTATTTTGGAATAAAAAAAAATTTTTTTTGTTCATAAAATGTTTGTTGATAATTAATGAAATTTTACTTTGGTCTTGTTACGTAGAAAATTGAAAATTGAGACAAAATTGATAAATTTAGAATTTTCGAATTTTCGAATTTTTTGCGCTAAATTCAATTTTTGAACAATTTTATGCATTTCAAAAAGGCATAAAATGTTTTAAATTTATTGCAGGTTTAAGTGCTGTATTTAAGTCCTGTATTTGGGAATTTTAAAATACTTCATTTGTTGTCTTGTATTTAGAAATTCTTTGGTTGGAACAAACTTCCCTTTTTTGCGATTTTATTAACTGTTCTTTGACACGGAAATATATTTTTGAGGCATGATGGATATTGTGCCGGCACTTGGTAAACTTTCATGAGTCATATCCCTCTGTTCTATATAAGTAATAAATGTTGATGATGTTGTTGTTGTTGTGCTTAGCCGGGTGATGGGCAGTGGGTGGTAGATTGAGTCATGTCAGCTGTTCGGTCAAGCGGCGACCTTGATGACCGCATGCGCAGGCATTTGACAGGCACAACAAACACTCACACACACACACGCACACACAGAAGGCACAAGCTAAAGGTCAGCCATTAATGCCTCGGCAGGGCCACTCATTAACGCCTTCGGCCTATGACCTTGCCCCTTGCAACACTACCTGCAGCTGACCTCGTGTCAATCATCAATCGTTTTTCACACATTTCACAGGAATCACACATTTCAAATGAATGCTACTAGTTGAGGTTAGGTTCAGTTTTGGGATTGTTGACCACAAAAGGAATTCCGAAAGAAAAATACCCAAAAATCAATTCAAAATGTTTTTAAAATGAAAGAAAAACCCTCAAGGTTTTGTATAAGTAAATAAAAGTATGAATTAAGGTATTACGGGTAAGTGAAGTTATGTTAGAAATTGGGATTGGTTAACGAAGCTTGAGTTTTTATATTTGAGGTTATGTTAACTATTAGGATTGGGATTAAAAGCTACGACAATTCAAATGATTATAAAGGAATAAAAATTGTAGTTGCTTTTAGAATTATATAGATAATCATGATCATGATCATGATCAAGATGATTCCTGGAAGACAGGAGCAGTTTAAAGCGAAGTTTCTGTTCTTTTACCATTTTCTTTTTATTTTGGATGTGTTTGCCGCTTTATGTGGTTAGGTTGTTTCTTTGCTGTTGTTTTCTGCGTGTGTTTGCAGTGCTTTTTGCCATTTCCGCTTGTCAAACATTTGTTGGCTTTTAGCTTATTGCCAACTATGTGTGTGTGTGTGTGTGTGTGTGTGTGTGCGATTGCAAAACAAGCCTACACGGAGCTGACGAGTTGTATCGGTTGTACTCGTACTTGTACCTCGCATCTGTCCGCCTGTCCATCTATATAAGCACTCGTTATGTCTGTCTGTCTACCTGGCTGTCTGTCCGTCTGTCTAGCTGTCCACACGGCGTATTCATCATGACTCGCATTCGTAGTTTTTCGCGCATTTCATCGCATATTTACGTAGGCCATTTGAACCAAGTTAACGCCTTTATTTATTGACTTATTTGTTTAGAGTACGTTGTGTGTAACTGTGTGTGAGTGTGTGTGTGTGTGTGTAGCGCTCAATGACATTAAGCAAATAAAACTCCATTTACCGTTTTCTACGTATTTTTCTGATGATGTCACACAATACCTTTGCATACTTGAAAAAAAAAAATCTTACATAAAATTCTCCTATTAATAACTTTTTCTCATCTTTTGTTTTAACTTCAGGTGGATTCTGGGTTCTGAAAAAAACATACAAGCAACAACAATAGTTGGGTAAGTTTTTAAATATTAATTAATATTCAGTTTAGTTAATGTATTTGCTAAGAAAAGGATAATCTCAAAAAAAATGTTTTGAATAAAAAAAAGAAAAAAGAAGTTTTCTTCTTTTTTTGTGAACGCTTTGAACAAATATGATCTTAACTATATATTCTGATATATGTCTGTTTTGGGTATAAGCTATATATATATATATATATATATATATATATATATATAGATATATATATATATATATAGATAAGGGGTAATACGTCATTTTTACAATGCTTACATTGACTAAAGTGAAGTAAATAATTTCCGCAACATTCCCAGCCATAAACCATTAGTTTACTTATCTGACATTACGTGGCGCCCCAAAGAATCAAAGAACACTCATGCGTTGAGTATATATATTATAGTAAACCTCCCCCCAACTAATTATTCGTTCCGAGAAAGTCGATCTGAATCATCGCACCTCGTTTTTGAAGGCGTCTGATATCTTTACCGAAATACAAACATGAAACATTTCGTCATTTTGCATCAGGCAGATGTGGGCAAATATTAAGATAGAAATATATATATATATATATACATACTATATATATACTATGCTCTGTGCGTTGGGATTATGTCGTAGGTCAAGAATTCAAAACGTTTAATGGGCTGCTTGCCAAATAAAAAAAAAAAATATATGTGTAAAAAAGAAACAAATAAAACGAATCAAAAACAAACATGTGAAAATATTGCAGTCGGGTGTAATAGGCGGCTCAATACTGTGTAATAATATCTAAAAACAAGTAAAAAAAAAAGTTATTTTTGAGAAGTTTAAGAACTATAAACTGAAGACAATGTCTTTTGAACTGTAACTTGAGATAATAGACCGATTGGAAAGGGCATTAATTGTGATACAATACTCTGAGTATAATTTATACATATAATAAAAATAAATGTTTGATTTAGGAAACAAAGGAAGAATAGAGAAGGTTATCAGTAATATGTATAAAAGATTTCAAGCCTCTGCAAGAGACTTTAAAAAAAATGGCTTACAAACAGATGCAAATAAACCCACATTGCACACAACTAATACACCCCTTTGCACTTTATGAACAGTGTATACACACTTAATTTAAAACAAAGTGACGCACAGTTTGTCACATAATTTTAATTGCAGTTTTCGTTGGTTTGCCTGGTTACAGTTCATTCTAGTTTTATTTTCTTTCTCTTTATAGATTTTGTCGGTTTTCGGTTTCGTTTTTCAATCCGCAGTCGCCACGTTCCGATTTCGATTTCGTTTTCATTTTCCTTCTCCATGCTGCAGTCCCAGTCGCTTATCTTATTGCCTCAATTGTCATTCAAACGAGCCAGAAATAGAGCCAAAAAAAAAGCAGAGACAAAAACAAAAACAGCTAAAGACAAATTGGGCAAACGTGGTACAAATTAATACATAGATATTATAGAAACTGACGCTAAAGGTGAGTCCGATGTGATTCCGACTGATCGAATCGATCAATCGTTTTTTTTTTGTTCGGATTGCCCAATCGGCCGGGAAAACGATTTGTCGTCGTCGTTTGTCATTAATCGCCATCGAGTGTATTTCCAGGCATAATTCAAAATTTATTAATATCTACTGCACGATTCGACAGCTTCGGCCAAATTCGGACAACTGACGTTCGACGTCAGTTCGACATTTTTACCCATTTGCATTTATCGTATTGACGATCAGAAATGGTTTCTGTGCCTGTGTGTGTGTGTGTGTGTGTGGGTCAAGTGATTGCCCAAGGGTTGAAGCAGGGGGCAACATGATCTATGGCTAATAGATAATTCAGCTTTGATAAAAAACGTTTGGTAACATTTCAATTGTACTTCAGTTCTTGATTGATTCTATTAGATTAGATATACAAATTTCAGGTTGTCAGAGAGAGGTGGCACTAAAAGAGCAGAAAGAGAGATAGAGAGAGAGAGAGAGTGAAGGAGGGAGTAAAAAAAGAGAGGGGTTAAGAAAAAAATGCACAATCAGAAAAAATTAAAAAAGTTATAAATTGAAATTTGTATTATCTTATAAAGTATACTTACATTTTATTAATTGCTAGACCCCTAGATTAAATCTGAAGATTAGTTAAAAGACTATAACTTTATCAAAACTCTACTGATTTTGGATGAATTTTTTCATATAAATGTATAAATGCAATTTTTGTTTAATATTCATACATTTTACTCAATAAATTTGTCATAAATTTGTTTTTTATTATTTCTACACTTAAATCTGGAAACACAATTTTTGGTCGAAATTTTTATAATCTAAATAATAAGTGGACAAAACTAAACAGATATTGATAGGTCATAAATTTGTGTTCAACATTTGGAGCCTCAATTACAGCTACATTTAAACTAAAAAACACAAATGATCATTAAATTCCATGTGAAAATTTTAGCCAAAATTATGAGTATGGAATAATCCCAGATCACTGATTAAATTCTCGGCAAAACGAAATCACAAAGGCAGCTAAATAAAAAGGATCATCCTTAACCTTGATCTCTTGATCGCTTGATCTTGAATTGAGCAACAAAGAATAGCAGCTCTTATCATTAATCGTTTTGTTATATCGATCACTTGATCGACTATAGCTGTGAATTTGCCTTCTCATCGCTTGATCATCGGTTCCTTGGTGCTTCAACTTAGTCAGCGATGGTTTATGAAATCAACTACAGCATCCATTAAGCTGTTGCCATGTGGGGCAGAGGGGGGAATTGTGGAGGGAGGCAGGGCGACGATCCCTCCTTCAGCTGCCCATTATGAGGGCTGCTGTTGTGTGGCAGCTGCCACTTTATGCTGCCACGTTATAATATATACCCTTGCCGAAAGGTAGTTGATATTTCTCATGAAATATGTACAAAAATTTGTAAAAATGGAGAAGTCATCTGTTCCACTATGAAGTATATATAATCTCAATCGGTGTAAAGTTAAATATCAATTTTAATGCTTTCTTAAATGGAACTTGGGATAATTCTATGACGAACTTGACCGAATCGAAGCATTATTTCAAATACGAAAATTTTGAACACAATTAATTTTTTTTAATTCTCCCATTCCTCACATATTTACAAGACTTTATAAATATTATACTACTTATTTATATCAATATATATATATCCTATCAATATTTTGGCAGTAACAATTATATAGTTGAATCTATCAAATCTTTTTGAATGGACAATTTTTTGTTTCCACATCTCTTACTATAATCTATGATCCCAATATATGTAAAGAAAATTTATCAATGTCGCACTACTATATCATAAAGAACCTATAGGAACTATCGCTTGAAAATGTATTTCTTTTGCCTTAAGCTCACTGTAAGGGTATTTAAATGTCTTTGCGGTGAACCGTGATCTTTCAAATTTTAATGCTTTCATTTCAATTAATTGCGCAGACGCGCATCTTCGTTGGGCCGTCTCCGACTTTAACGTCGCTGCGATCTTTCGCCGGATTCCCGATTCCCATCACATTGTGAATTTAGCTGTTCGCGCACGCAATTTGACTGCGTGGGCAAAAAAAAAAACAGAAAAAAGAAAAGGGGGCTTGCAGGGCGGATTGGAATGGGGGCGTGTGTTGTGGTCATGAACCCGCATTGTTGTTGCCACATTTTATTTGTTTATTAATTGCCGAGTCGCACACACATCGCTGCCGATCTCTCAGATCCGCAGATCGCATGTGGCCCCGTGCAATTTGATGGATGCTCGCAATATGTGGGCTGTGGGTGAAGTAAAAATCATTTTTGAAGCCGCTGCTGCCACTCCACAAACAATGGCCAAAGATGACAATGTAATGCCAAAAGTTTCACTCCAAAGTGAAACGGCAGCCGTTTGTAGACACATTCACATACATCACTTTGGACAGCAATCCACGCTGGTGCGAAGCATCACGAAGTGTGCAAATACAAATTAAACGTAAACATAAAACCAATTTAGATGCCAAACCATCAACAAAATGGAAAACATCATGAGAATCGGTTGAGTTTTGACAAAGTTATGGGACTTTGAAATCTACCATGTGTGGATTCGGGAACTTTACATGTCAAAAATTTTGTCAATTTTGAGATGATTTTTGACAAAAATATCGACCCCCTCAGAATCACTTTTAATGTTGCATTTTATACTAATTTTGGTACCCGCAATCGATTAAAAAAAAAATTTCAAGATTCTAAATTTTGAAAAAATTTTTTTTCCAAAAAGCATAAGGGGGAGTAGGGGATATTCTTGGAAAAAAACAAAAAAAAAATATTTTCAAATATGAATGAAATTAATATGCAGAACCAATCTAGAAGTCAAATTATGATAAAAATGGTTTACATCTTGAAAATCGGTTTAGTTTTGACAAAGTTATGGGATTTTTAAATCTACCATGTGTGGATTCGGGAACTTTACATGTCAAAAATTTTGTTTTAATGTTGTATTTTATACTAATTTTGGTACCCGCAATCGATTAAACATAAAATTTCAAGATTCCGAAATTAAAAAAAAATTTTTTTCCTAAAATTATAAGGGGGGAGTAGGGGATATTTTTGGAAAAAAAAAAAAAAAAAAAATATTTTCAAATATGAATGAAATTAATATGCAGAACCAATCTAGAGTCAAATTATGATAAAAATGGTTTACATCTTGAAAATCGGTTTAGTTTTGACAAAGTTATGGGATTTTTAAATCTACCATGTGTGGATTCGGGAACGTTACATGTCAAAAATTTTGTAAATTTTAACATGATTTTTGACAGAAAAATCGATCCCCTCAGAATCTTGTTTAATGTTGTATTTTATACTAATTTTGGTTCTAAACTTTTGTCAATATATATAAACAACGAAATGACTTATCGGAGTACTCGTCCATACTATTTAGCCCAAATCATAAAAAAAGAATAAAGCCACTTGCTGAACGTTTTGGAAGTAGCTGGGCTCAGTTTTGAGTACCTGCGGCTGTCGCAATTATCGAATTAACACTGTGAAGCTCATTTAAGCCGCTCAATGGCTGGGCGGAGTCGGGGGCGGCTTATTCGATTAAATGCCGCGCCACGATTGTCGCCTATTAACAAAATCAACTCAGATGCGGGCGGCTGGCGGCTCTAATCAAAAGCATATTTATGAGATATGAAAAACTACACACACACACTTACAGATAAGTAGATGTTTGTGTGTGTGTGCGTGTGTGTTCCTATTACAAACTCGTTTCTGGGTCAGGGGTACAAAGCGTCAACGGCGCGTACTTAAATTTCATTACATTTAATAACGTTTAGTCATCAACGGATTTTCATATACCCTGTACCCAATTACAAATGGGCTAAACAGGGTAAAACAGTGGTCTCCTAAAAATAGAGTTCATAAGGTGTGTATAATTTTAATTGATCTCTCTACATAAGTGTCTAAGAGATAACTAGGGCTAGAGACCTTAAATTTGGAATGTAGGTTCTTGTATGTCATGGCTTTGATTTTTAGTCAAAATGCCTTTTCAGCCAAGATCGATAAATATCGATTTTAATATACGTTTTTTTTAAACATATCCCTGGGATTATCAACGCTTTTGAAAGTAATTGGGGGATTTTGCTTCTTCAATTTCACGCTCAACTCGATTTTATTTCAAAGTGATCGATAATATAGCATATTTTCTGTAAAACTACAAATATCGATATTTTACCTTGGCGTTCATAGATTATCTTGCATGTTCTAAGAGCTACACGCATGAAATTCGATTTTGCTTCTTATCTAGAGCTGGAAGTTATGTACATGGTATGCCCCAGTCGTGCAATACCCGAATAAGACACTCTTACATGTTTGTTTGTCGCTTGCACTTTGTAAAGCGTGGTAAGCCCCTTTTGAAACTTATGAAACAAATGTCATCTGTTCGAGTAAACGAATGATGAATGAATGAATGCTTTAGTGGAATGACTAAAAAATATTAAAAAAAAAAACTTAGGAAAAAAACATTGAATGCCAAAAAGCTGCGCAAAAATTGTGCAAAAGATAATGAATTATGACGTAGTCTCGAACCGGACGAACCTGATGAATAAAAGGTGAAGACAAATTAGGTAGCTTACATCATGCATTCGGCCAAGAGTTAAAGCTTCAAAAAAATTAAGCAGAAAAAAACAAACAACATACACACAAATTGCCCAAAGGCCTGCAATTAAGAATTTTTAAAGTTTTGCTGGGTGGGCGATCGGCTTTGGGTTTTAACCTAAGAAATACAAACACAAAAACAACGATCCGACAGCAACTTCTTAGCCTGAAGTCAGTTATTCATTAAGCTGTTTAAATCTACAGAAAAGAGAAAAATCAAAAGACAAGGAATACAAAACAAATGAAAAAGAACACATAAGTGTGAACTATTCGGGAGTGCACTACTGGAAGATGCCCTGTAAGAAATTAATATTTGTGTTTTTGTGTGAGCCCAAAAGCCAAGGCTTACAAATATCGATATTAATCGATACACTGAAAATATGAGAAAGTCATTAATAATTTTGGAATAAGTTTGATTTACGTGTGGAATTGGAGGATCTACATTCCTTAGTTAAAGTCCGTAGCTTTTATAAACTTAACTTATAAACTTACACAAAAACCAATCGATATTTATCGATTTTGGGTGTGAATACATGTGTGAATAACCAATCGTATTCTTCTTTTTATTTGTTGGAAAAAAACTTAATAAGCCTTCTTACTTAAACTCTTTATTAAAATGTTTAGTCAGGGTATTTTTTTTTGGTTAAACAACATGTCTTAAATGTTTGTTTCTTCAATCAATTAAAGTAAGATTATTTTCCTTAAGTGTATTTATTTATTCGGATAGAGCTTTGGTTAGCATCTAATAAGAAAAATAACAAAAGTAACTTGTCAAAAGTCTCGCAAGCGACACACGCCGGAACCCAGTCACATTGAAATACAACAACAACAAAAGCAACAACAACAAAAGCAACAACAACAATAGCAGCAACAACAACAAAAGAAACATTGAAATCGTAAACGCTAACTAAGAATCATTATATCAATGTCATCTCGTGTTGTTGTTGCTGTTAGTTTGCCATGTTTGCGCTGCGGGTCTTTTGGGTCTGTCTCTCTCTCTTCAGCTGCTCCCCACTTCAGCTGTCCCCCCTCCCTGAATTACCCTTGAATTACCTCATACATTTATACACTTGCAGAGGGTATTTAAAGTCTGTCATGAAGCGTGCATTGCCTTAAAGAAGCTGATTTCTTAATGTATATCAACAGCCAAGCCCTTATAGCCAAGTTTTCCTGTTTAATAAGGTCGGTCAACTATATTAATTAACTAATACATTTGCTTTTGTCTAAGAACTATTGTTTTTTTTTAAGAGTTGCTATAAAAGCAACTGGTTAAGACAAAAAGCGTAGGTTCGAGCCCAAAAAAATGTTTTTTTTATATGAAAACAACCAGGTTTGAAACATGTCTTTCAAAGAATTACTTAGAATTTTATAAAAGTAATAAACCAATATTTGAACCAAAACCAAGGTTGACAAATGTGAACAGCTTGATTGACGAACCGAACCTACAGGCGTTATGGGTTCGAACCGTAATCTAAACAAACGTGTGGAAATATGCATAAAATATTGAAAAAAAATGTCTGCTAGAGTATTTAATCTTCGTTAATCTAAAAAAAAAACTATTCTTTCTAGTTTTTAATAGCCAACAATGCCTCAGACTCCGCGCTGCACTTCACACTTGGCACACACTTGACAATGTTGTGCCTGTGTGTGTGTATTGTGTGTGTGTGTGTCTGCTTTGTGTGTATTTGCTTCACTTCAAAGCCAACTTCCATTCTATTCTTGGAGATTTTGCAATCTAAAGTTTCATTCAACTTATTGTTGCGATATGTTTGTGTGTGTGTGTTTGCGTATGTGTGTGCCCATTTCTCATAGTTTTGCCAATTTTCCGGCATCTTGTGTGAATGTCAAGTGCAACCCTGACTGGCGCAACAATAACCCAAGATGACCAACAATATGATATGTTCTTTCAAACGCTGCGAGCACTTGAATTTCCAAAGGTCTATTTAGTTTTTTTTTTGTTGTGTGTTCTCTAGACTCCAGAGATTAGTGTACATAAGTACGCACCTTTTCTAGCTAATCCATCAAAAAGCATTTGAATTTATGCCGCCTAACTCTTGAGTGTTTATAATAAGTTAAATGGGTTCTAATTCTCTTAAGGATCTCTTTTCTTTTTGACGATTTTTAAAGATAATCCCTTTATCTTATTTTCTAAATATGCGATTTATTAATGTGGTTTGTGTTGTTGTTGTTATTGTTGTGTGTGGCTTGCAGACAGAGAGACAGACAATTTGACACCCTTCCCTTTGTGCGTGTTCGTCTTCGCCTCTTCGTGTTGTTTGTTTTTGGTGTTGCTCTTTTTCATGATGTGGCCATAAAATTGAAGCGTGCGGCTGCCAACCAACGGCCTAACGTGTGCCACGCCCACTTAGCCCAGTTTTATGGCCAGTTTAATGCGTTTTTGGGCGTCTTTAACGCGGAAGCTACAAGCCTTTAAATTCAATGTACTATGGGCACTAAATGTTGTTTTCATGTGGTACAAATTTCAAAAAAATCAACAAAATTTTTTTGGATGCCGTAGTTGAAATATTCATGCCTGATATTTGAGCAGATGTCCGATAGTGTGAAGTGAAATTAAAAAATACTTAAAATTTGTGTACTCCCAAAATACGATTTTTACCCATAGTCCATTGGTATTATTTTTATTAGGCCAAAGCTCTTTAACATTTGCATATGCACGATGTGTAGATAGAGCATTTTAATTTAAGCTTTTATGAGTATTTGTTTTTTATTGGATTGAGAAGGGCTCGAACGAAATTTGCATATACGGCGATCGATTTATCTGAAACTATTTTTGGCCAACTTTCCATTTTACATTTTATAAAACGTTCGTTTAAAAATATCAAAAATACTATAAAAATATTTTAACGATCTTTTTGGTTAAAACTTAAATTTTTATATACTTTTAATGCTTATCTTGTGGCCCAAATGACAGAATGAAAGGCGAACGTGAAAAAGTTGAAAGTTCTTTTCAAGTTTGAACTATTTAAATATAGAATTCGTGATTTTTAAAGTAAAATAAAATTTCGAATTTATATTTATATATATTTTGAATTGTAAAGAATTATATTTAAGCTAGAGCTACATTATATTTAAGCTAGAGCTAGTTAAATTTCTTGGTAATACGGTATTTCATCGATGGATGGTATCTTTTGAAACTGTAGATATTACAAAATTTCTGGCCATGTGCTAGCTTCATATTTAGGTTGACATTCTGTTGGCCCATTGTTGATCTTTTGTTTTGACCTCATGCGTAGTACCTGGTAGATAGATGGGCCCATTATCCAGTGTCTAATCGTTGGACGTATCAATCAAGCCACAAGGCAAACAACATTGGTATTTGAGTCAAATGTAAACAGTTAAGCGAGGCAAACGCTCATGACTTTCCTTATCTTATCTAGCGTATTTGGTAAGCCGTACCATATTTTACACCTCTCTAATAGTGTGTGTGTGTGTGTGCGTGTGTAAATGCGTGTATTTTCCCATATGGTAACTCCAAGAACGACGTGCGGTGGGTCACACAGCACCACCAACAGACGGCCACACAATAGAACAGCAGAGAATATAAGTCAAGAGTGCCCGACTAACAGATACCTTACCTGTTGTAATATTAATATAAATTTCCTTGTATACTTATACATTTTTATCTGCTTGGGATATATAAGACACGCATGCTTAAAAAAAAAAACTATAGCCAAATATTTGTATTTATCGATTGTGGTACTCGTCCTAATTAAGACCACAACATGATTATACCCTATTTTAGCCAATTTCAGTGCGTACATAAAATCATTTGCCTATGGACTGTTTATTGCGTTCATAGCTCCCCTCAAGTCCCCCTCTAGTTCCCTGACGATGCTCCGAAGACAATAAATATCCGAGATACCAATATTTAGTACTCATTACACTCGAAAAATATTATTTTTAATTCAAATACCTTTAGTATAATTTTTTTTTTTTTGATACAAGATTTTTTACCAGTAAAATTAAAACAGTATTTAAAATTTGACAATATTCGTACTTGATTTATTTACAAATTCGATTGCTTGTCAAGAAATTCCCAACCTGTGTACCAAATTATGGATTTTCTCTCAGTGTAGATGCCAAATACGTTTTTGGCTTACCCAATCAATTGGTTCTGTTTAACGTACCACTTGGCCTATGCCGAGCTATAAAGTTGTCTGATTTCTAACTGAATTGATGCGTTTTTTTATTTTCTCATTATGTTTACATTTTTGGGGTATTAAGAGATCAGAAAAGGGGGCCAGGGAGCTTGTCTGCATGAGCTGTTAAAAACAGTTTTTTTTTCTTTTGGCAATTAGCACGCTTTCAGCACATACCACTAGCACAGATTCGGGTCAAGGTTAGTGGCCCAGCCCAGAAAGTAGATCCAGCAGATCAGCATCTGCAGCAACCAAGTATCTATTGGTGGGTGTGTATATATATATATATATGTGTGCATATATTTAGGGGCGTGATTGTTGCACTGTTTGTAAACAGACTCCACTTGGGGCATCTGTCGATTCTGGTACGCGCGATCATCAATCGTCAATCGTCACACATCGTCGTGATTGTTGAGGCACCTCAGTTATGGGCCGAGCCCATATGCATCTGCAGTAATTGAGTGCGATCAGCTGGCGAAACGTGATGAAATTTTGGGAAAGCGAGTGGAAATTAAGTGGGAGCTCCATCATTTGGGATCATTAAATACGATCAGTCTGAACTAGGACAACGATTTATGCACGCAAATTAACTGTGCCTGATCGAATAGATCACGCTAAATACCATGTAATAAAACCAATAAGTTAGATTGATCACATGTTAATCATTTTATCTACCAACTGGAAATAAAAACAGTATTGATCATGTGTGGGTTAGCTCAACTGATCACATTTTATAACAACATATAGCTCATGAGAATCTATATATTGTCAATTACTGATTATACGATCATCAACTGATCACTGACACTGACAGCCGATCAATTGATGTAAAACGATAGTGCTACTAATCACTTTCGATTATGATCACTTGCTGATCAGTTGATAAAAAGCTTTATTGGTGTGCAAGAAACGTAAGTTTACTGATCTAGATCTAGTATATGGAAAGTAAAGCAAAAGCCAATCACTTACTGATCAAAAGACCTAGAATTTGGTTATATAATTATTTACTGATCAATTGATTTAGCTAAATCTATAACGTTGTAATTCTGATAAAATACTTCAAAATATTATTGAAAGCTTGTGATGATTTATTGATCAGTGCACTAAAAGTGTAAATCATTTCTACCGTTTTTTTTTAAATTAACCGATCACTGATCACTGATTTATTGATCATTGAACTTAAATAAGGGACTGCTTGAATAAAGATTAAGATTTTAGTTAAAGTTTGTCAACTTAATGTTATCTTGTAAATTTAGTAGAATCTCTATCTCTAGCATAAATATATATCTCAGTTTTGCGTAGCTCCTCTCTACCTCCCCTCTTCGCCTACCCCCTCATTCATCCTTTTTTTGGCTTGACACTTGGCCGTGTGTTGATTGCTGCTCAATGGGGGGAATTGCATTTGTTTTGACTCGCAACGAACCCCTAATTGAGGAAGTTATGCGGCCAGCGGTATTTCAATTGCAGCGAGGGAACTCTCGACGCCCAGTCCGCTACAATACCTCCTTCTCCCTCCCACCACCCGTTACCGTCTCATGTCTTTCACTCACTTGATTTGGAAGCTGTAGCTACCCCTAACATTTTTTGCCCCGCCCCAAAGAATCTTATGTAAATTGCAATTCAGAGCACAAGTTGTGTGTTTCTGCATACCTTATATATATATATATATTTGTATAGTATATATAGAGTTGAAGTATCTGCAGCTGTAGCTGTCCCATTTGCAACACTCCCCTCCCTGCCTGCCTCCCTTGCCCCTTTCCCTAACCGATTGCTTTCATCTTTTGTGTGCTGCGTCGGGATTTCGTTGCTTCTTCTTCACATTTAACTTGAGTTCTGTTCGGTATGGCACGATATGGTATTATGGTATGGTATGGTATATGATGATATGCTATGCCATGGATATAATTCTCTCCTTGCGCCTTATTTTGCTTTCTTGTTGCCCTGACGTTAATTAGAACGATGCAGCATGCGTGGCTGCTGCCGCTGTTGCAGTGGATCGCTCGGGGGGTTGGTTGGAGGGGGGGATGGGTGTATGGGGGTATGAGGGGGAGCCCTGCAATGCAGCCTGAAGCCGTCAGCACTGGGGAGTGTTGGATTAATAGCACACGTGTCCGCATCTAGCGCTTATTTATTACCTTTCAGCAGCACCGAAAAGAAAATTCTTCGCTTTCATTTTTATGATTTTTTACTTTTTTTCTCCCAGAAAACAAAGTGATTTTGGTCGGCTGAGAAATGCCCTGTACACAGTTTCCGTCACATTTTACCTTACCTATACACTCAGAGAAAAAAACCATAATAAATGCAAGACCAATTTGTATCAAAAAATTCTTAAATCAGCTATAAATCATTCTTGATTACATTATTGTTTGTTTATTAAAATTAAATAAAAAAATATTAATTCAGCTATATTTTCATATAATTTGAATTTGGCGTGATTTTGTATGGTTTTTTTTATATACAGTATTTTATGATAGCCTTTTATAATTAACTTCCAATGTGTACAGGGTATACAAAAAAAAAAGAAATTCTTTTAATGAATGTCGAGCGCTGAAACGACGTCTGCTTGGCCATTCCTTGAATTTTCTACACTTTTGTGGGCAAAACTTTGTTAATAGGTGACGTTTTTATGGCCAACCCCATCGGCCCAGAGCCCAAAAGGGGCTAAATGTGAATTCAGTTTGCTGGAAAATTTATTTCCCATTTGATGTTGCGCTGGATATGCAGTTTATTGGTTTTCCGCACAGCTCTGCACGTGGCCAGACCAGCAACCCCCTTACACTTGGAGAAAAACCCACCGTGCTCGACTTTACAACAGCAACAGGAAACGACTTCATCCCTTTTTGGTGCATAAAATTTTAAATACATGGTATTTATATGCTTAAAATTAGCCATAAATTCTCACTGATTTCTACAAAAAAAAAACTATAAACTTCTTGCAAGAATTTATTTATTACAAGAATTTACTTTGATGGAATATGTGTTAAACTTTCTCAGCTGGATCTAAAATTGGATGCAGTTTTTAAAACTTTTTAAAATTTACCAAAAAAAAAAAAAGATATTTCTAAAATTCTATAAATTTAAACACAGACTTTGATATATACTTTTGATGCAAGTAAAAATTTGCTGGCTATTTCTCTAAGTGTGTGATCCATTCAAGTGTAACTTGCCTCTGTCGTCTGCTTAAAGTAAGCAGTCTATACACTCATGTGAATTAGTCTTGAATTCAAAAGCCAAATTTTAATGTTGCATATAAAACAAATTTCTTATAGAACTAATAAATTTGCTACTCGAAATAAGCGAGAAAAAGTTTCTTAGAGTAAGTTCTTTATTTAAGTCTTTTATTTTTGCACTCATTTTTTAGTTTATTACTTATTTTAGTTTTTGTCAGTGTAGCCTAGTGTGCAGCTAAATTGTCATTGTCTTCGTAATTTCAATTTCAATTGCAATTGCGATTGCATTTATTTCATTTAAACTACTTGCCACACAGTGCCCAATGCTTGGGATTGGGGTTGCTCGCAATAATCTGAAATATATAGTGTATATATATAAATGTGTGTGTGTGTATATACATAGATATTTTTGAATGTTTCCCTGCTCGTAATATACCCATATTGCGCATAATTCTTTTTGTGGGAAATTCGTAATTTCTTGCTCACATCTGATGTGTTTTAAACTGCTGTACTCCAGTAAACATCAGATTATATTATTATATTATAAAAATATTATATTATATAACTTCTCTAGAATCTATAGGTCGGATGATGATGATTGATGTTAACTTTGCTTTCTTCTTTTTTTTTCTTCTTTTGATCTGTGACATGATGTTATTTGAGTTAAGGTTTTATGTTCTTGAATCAACATTAAAACTGTTCTTGAGCTGCATTGATGGGCAGTCTAGTTGATTGAGTTATTGGTACTACTATATGTTAGAAGTCACTGGATGTCGTTTTGAATTCAAATTGATTTTGAAAAGATTATTTAAACATCTGCAACTGCATTAGGCATTCACCCCACACACACACACACACACCACCCCCCGCGTTGCTGTCTCTGTCAACAGCTTGTTACCGTTAGAGACAAAACTAAAATTGACTTGTCAAGGCATCGCAGCAGCCAGACGCAAACGCAGACAGAGCCACAGATACAGATACAGATACAGACGCCCATTTCCATGTCTGTCGTATCTGTAAATCAGTGTGCGTGTGTCTCTGTCTGTCTCTCTGTGTATTTCTCTGTCTGTCTGTCTGTGTGTTTGTGTGGCCAAGTCGATGGCCCTGAATGCAAAGTGGCATTTGGCTTAAATCATTTGAAAAGTTCAATTTAGTGACTAAAACTTGTCGTGGTGCGTTTTTAATTTGTTGTTTTCTTGTTGCTTTGCATTAATTAACGAAAACAACAACAACAACAGCAGCAGCGGCGATTGAACAACCTGGTCAATCAGTAACGACCGTTGGTGGCATGTACTTTATGTGTGTAGAAATATCTATTAAAAATATCCATTAAAAATATCTATTAAAAATAGTTATGTGGATCTGTTTGTCCTGACTGACTGTCTATCTAATTGGATGAGTGACTGACTAAATGATTGACTGATTATTGGATTGATTGACTGACTGACTATATAACTCATTGACTGACTGACTGATCGACCGTGAGTGACTGACCAAATGATTGACTGATTGACGGATTGATTGACTGAATAATCGAATGACTGACTGGACGACTGACTATATGATTGATTGATTGACTGACTGACTGATCGACTGACCAAATGATTGTCTAACTGACTATATGACTAATTGATTGACTGAGTGACTGACGGATAAATTATTGACTGATTGAATCATTAACGAAATGATTGATTGAATGATTGACTGACTGACTATATGACTGATCATCTGACTGATTGACTGACTAACTCACCGTTTCGTTGACTTACTGATTGACTCACTGGCTGATTGACTGACTGCCTGACTGATCGAATTTATTAACTAAATACTGATTGCCTGATTGACTGACTGATTGATCGACTGATTTATTGACTAATTAACTGTGCGACTACCTGATCGTCTGACCGACCGATTGAATAGTTAACTCCTTGACAACAACAACTTTTGATGAAAAATAGATTAATTATTGGTTTTTGATTGGTTGATTGGTATCTCCAAAAGTCTATATATAATATTATTTAAGTTAAATTTCACCAAAAAAAACTTCAGTGAGAAACGAGAAATGGGTGGAAAAAATGTTTAAAGAAAAACACATTTGGTCCGCACAAAGCCGGGTAATACAGGCTAGTGCATATATAGATATATATGTACATATATGTATAATGCTCATGTGTGTAGATTTGTTTAATTACGACGACACATGTGGCCCGTCCCGACCCTGTTCCCAACCAGCTGCACCCGCGCTGCCTTCTGGCCTTCTGTTGTAGCTGCTTTGAGTTTTTGGTCGCTTAACTAACTCGCTCGCATGCGGCATGTGGCATGTGTGGCAGTGGCAGCCTCATTAGTAGCAGCAACTATGCAACTATGCGTCTGGCCATAAGATACACAATTTGGATACACACGCAGATACATGTTTACGTGGCTTTTGCGCACGCGCAGCTCAAGAACAACAACAGCTAAAACAACGACAACAACAACGACAACAACAATTGCCGCCAATGTTAAAGTTGCAAGTAAAACAAATCGGTAGCCAAATGCCTTTGACAAATGCCGACGACGATCGCTGCGACAACGCCCCCGTACGCTGTCACGCCCCCAGCGCTAAAGCGAACTCGATTCGTTTCAAGTTGCAAAAGCAAAACTTAAAAGTGCATTAAGCATTCACACACACTCACACACACACACACACACACACACACAGACAGACACACCGCTCATTTATGTTGTTATCAATATAAATGCAAGAGTTTTTATTTACTTTTTGCGTTTTCGCATAAAATTTGCATAAATAATTCCACTCAGCGAGTGCGCGCAAAGCAACAACAACAATCAAGTGAATAATATTTACTATTCAATTGCAGTGAAATGAGAGGGGGAGGAGGGCAGAGTGTGTGTGATGTTTTTACAGCTCATCCGGCTTTGGTTAGTGCATTAAATGTCTTCATTTGTGCACTAAAATGGAGGATAACAAAATTATTAAATATGTTTTTTCTTATATTTAAAAAAATTAGCAGAAGAAAATATTTTCTAGACCATTAAATAAATTCTTTTAGTTTTATTCAAAATTTAACATCGAACATTTGATTCAAATTTTGAAAAGTAGCCAGTTTCTTGCGATATGGCTCGAACCTACCTTTTCACACTTGTGCAGCGAGGTTCGAACCATGTAACGGAAATAAAACTTTATTAAACGTATGTATTAATAATTTTAAATAAACAAAAATAAATAATAATAAATAAAAATAGATTCATAAATAATATGCTTTGGTTAAAAACTTTAAGCTATATTTTTTAAACCTTTGTATAGCTAAATATTTATGGTTATCTTGAAAACAGGTACAGCTTGAATAATACGACAGGCAAATCAGTGTTAAGCCTAAGTAGATATAGTAGCAGTAACTGCAACCGATTCTTATCGCTGATTATAAACAAATTTACGGCACTTGGCTAAGCGCCCCGTTCCGCCTCATTTTTTATTTTGGCCGTTGGGCGTTGCGAATTCCTTTCGAAATTTATTGCTGCGCAATTCGTTTGGGCTTTGGCTATTAGTTACATTGTGTGTGTGTGTGTGTGCATCGCTCGTTGGGGTGGAATAGTTGTCGTTAACATTAATATTTATCTATGCATGCGCAGTACTCGGCAATTAATCGGCTCACGAGTATTTTTTTCGTCCCCCCTCTACTCGTATTATCATCAATATTTACACCCAACTCCCCATCCCCCATCGACTGCTGCAGTTGTGGACATTTTTTAATGCAATTGGCGCCTGGGCAGCTTTGTTGTCTGTCACCTCACTTCTGTCTGTCTCGCTGACTGTCAGCAGGGCCGATCGCACCAATTGCCAGTGAAATATGACGGAACAATTATAATTTAATGCAAAACGATGCATCCAACGAGATGGTCAATGGGCGTGGGGCAGATATGGCAGTAAAAAATAAAAATATAAAAAAACTGTGGCGCGTTGCGCATGCAAATGATCAAAGACGATGCGGATGTGAGAAACGCAGCCATAAAGTTATCGATACTGATAACGATAAAACAAAGTTTGAAAAAATGAACAGAGAAGATCAGTTGAAAATTAAGCTTATGTGTTAAATAGATAAAATTAAAAAGAAAACATTAATATACATATATATTTGTGTAATTATGGTATGTGATCTTATTGATCGATTAATCAAATCAATTAAAAAAGCTTTAGAACTATTAAATATATTAGTTTTCCTGTTGGTTCAACGCAAAAATCTTTAAGTATTTTGAAAGCGACACTGAAAAATACAAATAAAACATACAGAATTTATAAATTTAAAGTCTAAAAGTTACGAAATCGATAAAGTTCGAATCGAACATAGGTATTAAAATCAAACCAATTAACTTTCTATGCGTGTAACATTATCGAAAAGCGCCTTCACATGATTTAATTGCCGATTCCATGTCGGCCAAACTAACCAACTTGTAAATGGAGTTAACCAACTCATTTGATGGCCTGCTGGGTTTATTTATTTATTTTTTTTTTACCTTCTCTTGTTTCGCATTTTCGAATTTGATTTCGAAGTTGGTTTTTCGTTTGCGTTTTTCGTTTTCCACGCGAGTTCATTATAATGCTCTTGGCATGTTTATTATGTTGATTATGTTTTATGTAGGGCTCTTTTGACATTTTTTTTGTTTTTGTGTATTCGTTCCCAAAACCCTAAATCAAATGAAGTGCGTGCTGTTTTTGGGTAATCGTCAACTAGGCGCATGTCTAGGCCATGCTTATTTTGATTTGTTTCTTTTTTTTTGCTTTTGGCCTATTCATTTTGGTCATTTGACATGCCATTGGCTTGGCATTCACACCAATTGTTTTTTTTTTCTTTTCTGTTTTTGATTACCTGATCATTATCACAAATGATGTTATCTGTCAAGGGGGGGTTGCGGGCTGCATTTGGCTAATGATTGAAGATGTTGTCGCTGCCCGCTGTCCTCCAATTCTGAGCGCGATCTTGGAAACTTGATCAGTTAGCCCTTTAGTTTTCCGGGTGTGGGGGCAATCAAAAGTTTTGTAATTGCCCTCAAGAGTCATAAATTAATTACTAAAACGATCGGCCCCATACTCCAACTTTGCACAACTGCCCAGAAAATCGAAAGTGAATTTTTATTTAATTTACGATCATTGGAGTGCGCACATGCGCACCAACTTGTCCGACTGTTTGTCGCCTAAGGTCGATCAGTTTCGATCGGTCGTCGGCCCTGGCTCATAGCTCAGCCTCTCTATCTCTCGCTCTCTTCAAATCTGTCTCTCTCACTCTCTTTCTATGCTGCAGCCCACTCAAGTTTCAACTTGTTGTCACTGATCGTTTTGTTAATATTGCTTGCCAAATTGTTTGTGGCTACTCAAAAGACGCACACACGCACACAAATTAATTGTTCTGAAGCAACTCAACTCAATTCACAGTCCAACATTTCTATTTTTGGCTGATCATCGAACTATGGGAAGGTCTTGAAGCAAACTATAAATTAAACTTAATCAGCGAAGAACCGCAACTATTTCCTGTCGATCTTGATGTACATTTGAGAGCATCTGTGAGGGCTTTCTTTAACAAATACTTGTTGTTCGACAAGAAAAGCTATCTAAATATCAATTGTGTGTCAATTTTATTATTTGCTTTATTTCAGTATAAACTTGAAGTGAATTATCTTTAAACATTATCAAAAACAGAATAGACATAGATAGACATTACATTTTTAAATATATTTCGTTTTTATCCCATTATTTCAGTTTTATCTGCAACTACCTTATTTTTCTGCCTTCCGCAGGTGTTTATTTTCACTCTGCAATCAGTTGATCAGTTACTTATATTACAATATACAACTTTCTGCACTATCCCTGAAACTGATTTGCGATTGGTGGATCAGTTTACGTCTTTAACCGTACTACGATCAGTTGATTCATCTCACATATTACATGATTTTCCCTTCCGCAAGTGTCAATCACTGGATTACTCCTTCTGCAACAATGGATCAGTTAAATCTTTTACTTTCTGCACCTTTCTGCAAGTGTCGATCAGTGGATCAGCCACATCTATAATTTTTTTTCCCATCTTTGTGCAAGTGTTGGAACATGATTTTCTCTTCCGCATCGATCAATAGGGAATCCGTTTGACAACTGATCACCGATCACCGGGATAAGTAACATCGATTACATTAGCCACCTCTCTTCAGGTGTCGATCAGTGGATCAGACCCTCATTAGCTGATCTGCGATCAGTGTAAGATTCGAATCTGCAACCAATCCATCCATGACATGATCGATCTATCCGCAAGTGTTGAACTCTCGAACATTGTTTGAAATTTGCTTACAAGATCAAAACGTTTTCAACTAGGCCAAGAGGTCAGCTGTGGTTTTTACAACTGATTCTTCTGCTACCTGGCAGCCAGCAGGTAGGGCTAATGGGTAACGCTTTAGGGGAGCCCGCGGGTGGGGGGTGGGGGATTAGCATTTAAAAACGGCAGCAGTCGAACAAACAGCTACAACAATGACAACAACGGCAACAACAACACGCATTTGTGCGAGTAATGATGATGATCAATGAAACTAATAAACAACAACAACAACCGACAGAAACAACAACAATAACAGCAACAACAACAACAACAACGCCAACACTCATGCCGGAAATTGTAGAACGTGTTTATGCCACAATTTCAAGTTGTTGAGCCACGCACAGACAATGCGTCAGAGCGTCGGCCCGAGACATGCGTGCCAAACAGATATAGATACAAATACAAATAGACGCAGCAAACAGCTTCAGCTACAGCTTCAGATACGTATACGAAATCCCCTACGGATGCAGTTCGCACAGTAGCCAACAGCAAACAACCTTTTCGGCTGCTGCCGTTGGCATTTTAAATGCCCTAAAACGCGAGGGGGGCAGAAGAAAGATAAATAGTGAGAACCAGAGAGAAATAGATAGATAGTGAGAGCGATAGAAAAAGTCATTCAATGTGTGTGAGCAATCGCAAATATGTTGTACGATTGCAATGATAAACGATAAATGTTTGCAATGCGCCTTTGCAGCACGTGCGCAGCTGCATTGGCATGTTAACAAAGATTCAAAGATACATTTGTATAGATACATTTGTATCTTTGTATCTTAGTTTGCTTATGCACTTGGCTAAAATTGTTTTCGTTTTTATTTCTTTCCAAGGGTATATTACGTAGATAAAAGATATATAGATTTTTGATCAGGCGATTTATATTTGAAGAGAGTTAAAATTATTTAATTATTAAATATGAAACGAGCAGACCGAATCGGTTAATAAATACTATATTGATTTCCCTATTTGACTAATTCGATAAATATCGATTTTGAGCTTCGGTCTTGTGAGCTCATTTGCAAACCGCAAAAAGCTATAGCCAAAAAATTAGGCACAAATTTACTTGTATTTTTTTATTTATTTTTAAATTTGTCTTAAAGATTCAAAGTGAGTAAGTTTACTAAATTCGGATTGATTTTTTTAACTTAATCAAAATCGATTATTTTCGATTTTCTGCAAACAGTACTGTATGCAGGAGCCATGCATTCTCGACTAGAGCACTCTTACTTGTTTTTGTATATTTTGTGTTTTTGTTTTTCTTTGGATCCTCCAACGTGCGAATCACACACACACACACACACACGCACGCACACACACTGTGTGTTGTTGTCGCTTCGCTCACGCACCGACGCGCGCACAGCTCCATTCATAAATTCTTCATTCAGATTTGGTTCGTTCGCTCGTTCGGTCTGCAGATCACGTGCGTGCTATCAACTTGGCCAACCAGTGGGCAGCTGGGGGAAGCCAACTAACCGGGTTTGTTCAATACGGTAGTGTGGCGTCGCAAGGGGAGGGGTGGTGGGAAGGGGGGGGGGGGGGGTAGGGCAGCGGGATACCCAATGAAACGTGCGTTTTGTGTGTACGCGCCCAACGTTGGGCAGTTGATTGACCCGTTTCGCTGCCAACTGTTAATGTACTTATTCAGATATTTTTTTTTGACTGTATATCGCGAGTTGTTTATGCGCCTTACAACACGCCCCCTACCCCTTGCCACTCCACCCTTTTTGGCTGTCAACACGCCCAAGCACCAAGCTTAAAAGTCGTGCCGCACTTTGAGTTGCATTCGAATTAGTTTTCCGGTTGATATCCATGCATCAATTGGATTGATCGTCTTTCAAGTGCGTGCTGCATATCAATGCCGTTCATATAATACGCATATATAAAAAATATATATTTATACACCAAAATATATGTATATGTATCACTGTTAAATTATAGCATTTTTCTCTTTGCCTCTTCTGTTTGTAGGTGTGCTTCTTATTCGTGGAAGCAGATGCAATATGCGCAACGACTTCGCAACGGCCACTTGATCCAGTAATCAATGTAAGTAATACATTAATATATAGTGTAAAATTTACTTGCAAAGTTATCGATGTAAGTAATCGGTTTGGTTGATCAATTTGAATAAAGAGCTGCAAAATTTACTTGTAAACTTATCGATGTGCAAAAATTCTTATAATGAAAATTAAGTTTTTGCAAAAAAAAACTTGTAATGTGATGTTTAGGCTACGAATTAATTTGATCTACCTTTATAGTTCGATTAATTGTTTATCGATAAGAATATCCAGCGAATTTAGCTTGCGATTGTCACTCAGTTTAGTTTATCGGTTTTTTTTTAGAATTTATTACAGTATCTTCTTCAATATTAAAATTATAACCTAAGAGGATATTAGTTTAAAATATGTATCGATCAAATGCGTATCGATAATTTTTTGGGAAACTCTCCTAGGTAAAAGATTGGAATTATTGATTTTTGCCAGAATTTTTTCAGATAAATTTTTATTGATGGAAAAAAATGTAGAGCATTTGTTTTATGTTTTTCGATAATTAAAATTTTTTGTCTATAGTTTTTATATCGAGCGTTCACAGTAATAATGTCTGCATCTTTTTACAAGCAAAATAAATTATATTGTGTTGGCTGATTTTTTACTTTCGAATTTTTGCATTATTACTTACACACAATAAGAAGAATTCTTATTATTAAGGTAAGGTAATAAAATCGTTTGACTTTGAACCTTTGAGATGGCTCCATGGCCTGCTAAGAAGATATCTTTGGCTTTGGTTTGGATTGCAGCTGTTTAACTGACCTCGTTATACTTCTCTTCAGGTGTCTGTATATCTGTCTGTCTATCCATCTGACTGTATGTTTATGTTTTTGCCTGTTTGTTTGTTTCTCTGTGTGCCGCTGCAATCAGTCCGTAAATGGTTAATTAACAACAGCGCATAACTCTCACCTGATGCAGTTCTCAACTGAGCAGCAGCAGCCACGCCAATGTTGCACCACACGCACACACACACACACACACAAGCACACACACACAATCGCCGCAAAAAAGCTGCGCCTAATGCAACAAATGCCAATTATGTTCATGTCCATGTCGAGTCCCCAGTCGGAGTCTTGATTCTCGGATCTTAAACTCAATCGGTCGCTTTTGGTCTTTGTGCATTAGCAAATGCTCTGTTTTATTCGCTATCTCTATCACTCTTTGTTATAATTGTTACAGTTTTAGTTAGTTCTTGTCTAAGCGGCTGCTGCTGTTGTTTTTATACCCTGCCGCCATCATAAACGATGCATATTGTAGTTGTAACGGAACGTTTTGAAACTATACTTTTTCTTGTCGGTCTGTCTGAAAGGTCTTAAAGTTCTTGGAGACTAAGAGCTAGAAAACTTCAAATTTGGAATGTTTCCTTTCCTTATATCAGATCCGAAATTAGTTTGCAATTTGTATTCTTTGAAAATTTGGTCGATTCCAAAATCGATAATTATCGATTTCGCTGAAGGTTCAACATTATTCAACATTTTTAGAGCTATAGATGCCAAATTGTTTATATAGGCGATTATTTTGGCTACTTCTCTCATAATCGATAAATATCGATATCGCGGTAATTATATCTTCAAAATTATAAGAGCCAAAGACACATAATTCCTTTAGCAGACGCCTATTTTGCATAACTCACACATAATCGATAAATATCGATTGAAAGATAAGCATGTCTTCTTGATTATTAGAGGTAAAGACACCAAATTTGTTATGTAGACTTTCGTTAAGGCACATCTTGACATTTTTTGTACTGAAATAAATAAAATGTATGTTGAGGCAGCTCGCGTCTGGGCACAGGGTATCGAGAAGACGCCCAATTTCGACTAGAGCGCTTTTTACTTATTGACGTTCTTTTTTTTTTTGTGTTGTTGTCATTTAATATCGGGCAATTGTGTCACACCTCTGGACCTGGTTCCAGTTACACACTTTGCCGCTGTCAACATGTCCAATGTCATTTGTCATAAATGGCCAATATAAGTAGATATATGTATCTGTGTCTGCATCTAAATGTGTGTGTGTGTGTGTGTATTTGTGCGCGCACTTGAAACTTCTTCTTCAGTTGCCTTTGCTTACCCCCCGCCCACTTAGCCACTTAACCACTTTAGCTTTAGCCCAAGGTCTAGGCACAGGCCATGGCAGCAGCAGCAGCAGCATCATCATCATCATTATCATTATCAGCATTCCTGCCACCAGCTGTTTCTGGCTCTCACCTGGCTGTGACATCATCTCAGCTTAAGCAGAGATTGCGCTTGGGATGCTTTAGATAGTTGGGCACTCGGCTCTGCATAAGGGGAATTCGCTCATGGGGAAATTGTCACGCTTCGTGGGGCAACTGTGCATCCCATATGGACACATCTTTCCATTCTATGCTATTTACAAGTGCCGTAACACTAGACCACATATATCATATGTTGCCGCGCTCTAAAAACCCATTTTTTGTTTGTTTTTTAGTAGAACTGCATAAATGAACCTACGTGCATTATTAGTTCGCAGCTTCTTATATTAGATCAGATTATATGTCCTACTTTATCATATTCAATAAAACTTTATTATGCATATAAATTATGCTTTTAAATTACAGTAAATAAAATAAACAATTTATTTTACCATTACAAAAAATAAAAAAAAATTACAAATTAGCAAATAGTTTAAGTTTTGCTTGATAGTAAAGAGAAAAAATATTTTTGAGTTAAGGCTGAAAACGCCAAAAAGCATGCGAAATTATGTTCGGAGGAATGCAGTATATATCCATACCTTTGTCCGATATAGCGACGTCCTGTATTCATTTAAATTTTTCATGTAGTTTTCTGGTTTTTTGTTAACTCTCTAGCAAGGAAATTTAGGCTCCTCTTTGCGATTCTCATAAATTCAAGTAATGACTGCAGACTTTTAGTGTTTTCAGGCAAAAAATATATTTGAAGAATTGTGTTTTATTTTATAGGTAAGTAGCTCTCATAACTCTTTTACTTTTTCTTTCTCTGGCTCTTTTATTCCTTCTCGTTCTCTTATTTACTCTCTCTTTCTCTATCTCACCCTCTCTATATATAAGTAAGATAGATTCTTACTGTATTCATCAAGTTTCAATAAGATATTTAAAAGGAAAATTAATTATAGAACTTGAGTATAATAATATATTATTTCTGACCGCAGTAAAATGTTCACCCTTTCAATCGCAAGCCAAAACAAAGCAATGCAAAGCAAAGATCTTCCTTCTAAATTTAGCTGGTTTTTGTTGCTGTTATTTTTCCCAAGAACACAGAACTTTGGAATGTGCGCAGGAAGATTAAAAACTCCTTATGCAAAGATATAAATGTCTCAAGTTTGTGTCTTTGGCATTTAATAAAGCGCATAAATCGTTTTGTATATACATATATGTACATGTATATAAAAATAAAGTACGTATCGAATCGGTTTCTGCATAAGTTGAAAGCTGTAAAACGGATTCCTGGAAATGTTCCGCTTGTCCGGCTGTCCGTTTTTCTGTTTGTCCCGGCGTGTCGCTCATAATCCTGGCCCGATAAAGAGCCACAAACACAAACTGAGGCGACGCAACGGCATTAAGCCTGATTAGGTTCGCGCGCACTCCAAAAGGCCAGCAAAGAAAAAACTAAATAAAAAACAACAACTGAAGAAGAAAGAAAGCCAAGACGGCATAAAAGGCAAAACAAAGGCCAACACACACGAAAGAGTTGAAGAGCAACGGGGCAACGGCAAAGCTAACACGAGGCAACGGCCAAACGGCCGAAGAAAAACAAAAGTAAACCTGTACAAGTTCAAGGTCAAGTGCGGGTCCGTCGCACACAGATACAACAAACAGCTACAAAAGCAACAGCAACAGCCTCAGCTTCAGCTTCAGATACAGATACAGATACAATGTTTGAGATGCGCAGCTGCGTTGTCGGGCAGCGTCCGAGCGGCTAAACAACTTGAGTCTCAGACACACACTGACGGCGAGAACATAGAACAGGCAGGTGTGCCCAACTGGCAGATACCCTGTAAAGAGCTACAGCTACAAGCTACATTTGTACTCGGAGCACAAGAGTTTTGTGCTCAAATCAAGTTGCGAATTTTTTAAATTGAACACAACATTTTTATAACAAATAGAAGATTAACCAATAATCTCAAAATTACTTAATTACAGTACGTAATCCAAGAAAATTAGTAACTTTTTGTAAATTTAGTACATTTATGCTGTCTTCTTCTTAACTATCCCAGACCTCATTATATAATAATTTTTAGCTAGAGAATGAGTATTAAAAACAAAACATATTCTTCATCGGTGTAAAAGAGAATTATCGAGCTATCGATTTTGAGAAAATGAAAAATATTATCGATAAGTTTAAGTGAGGTTTATTTTTTAGCTTTACACAAGAACTAACATTTATTTCAAGATTATCAAGTATATATATCATTTCTGAGCACGCTGCATAGTACTGCAATATACCCTGCATTTTCTTATTTGCACTGCCTACAGGGTATTAAAATAAGACAAAGGCTAGCTCTTGAGTTTTGCCGCCTTGTGGCGGCATCTTGAGCCGCCGCAGCTCTCGTTTATCTTTGGCCAAGCTTAATGAAAGCCACTCGAGAGCGGCGGGCGCAAGAAGTTAGAAACAACAACGGCAACAACATTTAACAGCATTTACAGCAACATTAACAGCAACAACTGCTACAAAAAGCTGCATTTGTTTTTTTTGGTGGCCGTCTTTTTAAAAGGCCGCAGCGAGTTTCGCCAGGCAGCTTTCTGCCACCCAAGCAGCCAGCGGATTATTTATCGTACGGATAACGCGAACGACAGTTACAGATACTCGAACAGACGCAGCAACAAATACAGCTAAAAACAACTGCAACTGCAACAGATACAGATACAAATGCAGATACGGATACAAATACAGTCACTGTTATATACAGTTACAAATATGCGTATACGCAAAACTCTCCTTTATCCATTTTGTTTGCTGCATCCATTTATAAAAATGCGAAAACAATAAATGATCACAGCTATTTGCACTTTAAAATATCTGCACTGTGACAAAAGATTTGTAATTCGATGAGGTTTTTGTCGCATTGTTGAAGCACGCTTTTTAATGTGCCTGTCAAAGTTCGTGTCAGTTTAACAACAACACGTTTTTACGTTCCTTACAAAAATTTTATCGCACTTTAAGGCAAATTTTCTCATGTTCCTGTCAAAGTTCATGTTAGCTTAAATAAAACTACCTGGCTAACTTTAAATTGAAAACAGCAGCTTACAGAAAAAATTTTAAAATGAAATTAAGGAAAACTTAAAAAAATTTTGTTAAAAATTAAAATTAATTGTTGACAAAAATAATAGTGTTTATTTCTTAACTTCCTGTTGTTTTAACATTTGTTAACTGCGCAAAGTTATTTAAGTGTTAATTATTATTACTAATTCTAACAGCAATAATAATTATTTAAGAATTATAATTATCTACCGTTCTTCTAGACAAAAGAGTTTTAAAAAACTGCTATTATTTTATGAAAAGTATTTAAAATCAAATTATTTATTATATATTTTATAAAACAATTTTTATTTCTCAGTCAGGTTGAGATTAGGGTAAATATTGTTCGGCTTTAACAATCATTTGTGTTTTATTTATTTTTTTTGGCATATGCTGTAAAAAAAGTGAAAAAAACGGCGGCAGTTTTTTGTAGGTCTTAGCTGCAGTGTTCGCAGCTCGCAGTTCTCAGCTCTGTTGCCTCTTTTCTCGTATCTCGTGTCTCAGGTCTCTTGTCTCGATTCTCAGAGGTCTTTTGAGGCAACCCACACTAAACGGGCAGCGGCTGCGACTGCGCAAATGAGTTGACTTCGAGTTCGAGCTCGGATTCGGTTTTCGATTCGACTTTGAGTTTGGACTTCGACTTTAGCTTCGAGTTGGCCTGCCATTTGGCATTCACAGCTTTTGTTGTGCCTGTGTGTCTGTGTGTGTGTATATATTTGTTGTTGTTGTCATTTTAAGTCTAATCAAAACATTTGAAGTTACTTAATAAACCTACGCAGCTTAAGTTGGGTTTCTTGTTTCGAATTCTTAACTTGTCGCTGTCTGTTGTTATTTGCTTTTGTTGTTGTTGTTGTGCACACACTCACACACACAAACACACACACACACACATGCGTGTGTTGTTACTGTATGCAACGTTTTGTGCGACATTTCTTAAGCAGTTGCTGTTGTTGTTCTTAAGTTTCGTGTTGCCCAACCAAGTTTTTTTTCTGTTTATAAAACCGAAAATAATAAGAGTGGTGTAGTCGGGTGTACGCGACTTGCAGATATTCTAACCACAATTTTGTACTATAAAAAATTCAATCCCGTCCAAAAAAAGTACTTCATTACTTATTGTTCGATTGTTAAAGAAATTGCATGCAATCAAAAGCTTTCATGCATATTTGTAAACCTACTTTTTATGATCTCAAACATATCCAAAAAAAGCCCAAAGTTCAAAGTCATTATTTATCGATTTTATCTATCGATTGTATTTATCGATTTTAACAATCGATTTTAGCTATCGATAAAAACTATAAATTTTTCTGCTTATAATATACAAGAACCTGTGTGTATTTAAAATTGAAAATTTTAAAACAAAAATAAATGTCGATTTTTTTTTTTAAAAAAAAGTTTAATTTACGTAAATTTTAAATCGTTTTATTAAATTTAAAACTTGCGAAGAAAAAAATCAAATTATTGACGAAGTTTTATGCATTTATTTAATTTTTTAAATAAAATTTTATCAAAAAAATTGATATACTTGGCGCTAATGTCTTCTGCCTGTGACTTGCACACAGCTAAGTATACTCTTTATTTAAAGGGTATTTTTGTTTTTTCCTAAAACGTCGAAGGTTATCAACTGAAGTTTGAAGAATATTTGTTGTGTGTGAAACATGCGAATGTTGCTGCGGCAGCAACACGCAGTGACTCAGTTGCAGCTGCAAATATAGGTACATATATATATGTATGTAAGTATATCCCCTTCCCCTGCCGCTCATTCTTGTGCTCCTTTTGTCTGTCTTTTAGCCAAGGTCGTCGTCCTGTTACTCAGTTAGTTTGTCATTAAACTCCATGCCCCAACCCCCCGCTGACTCAATGCCGGCGTCAACTGATTTTTTGTTGGCCAACTTATGGACAATGGTTGTCCATCCCCTACAACTGCCCCCCTCCCCCCACTCCCTCCCTGCTGCTGTTTTTTTGTGATCCTTTGTCTGAGGCGGCGCCGCGTGGGCGACGTTTCTATTGATTTTCCTTGGTGCATTTACCCTGAAACGAAAAGAAAATCAAGTGACGACATTTATGGCAACACTGAATGTTGACAGTGATAATGATGATGATCATTAACGTTGTCATGTTGTTGCTGATGATGATGATGATGAAGTTGGCGATGACAATGCTATTGCTGCAAATATGTAAATGCAGCGCGAACAAAAGCCACACACACACACACACACACACACACACACACACACACACACACACTCACACACAACAAAAACTAAGCCGACGAAAAGTAAACATGTAAGGGCATACAAGACGTGAGCAAATGCAAGTGACAGATACCCTGTAAAAATGCTGTAGCGATCTTGCTTGCATTTTAAACCAAAGAAATCAATATGGATTTATATTTAATAAATGAAAATTGTATACAAATTATATGAAAGTACTATATTTCAAATATGCCAAATAGAAAGATTTTATGAAAAGAAGAGAATATCTAAAATGTATCTTCTAATCTATTTTCTTTAAAGATTGCAAAGCATTGCCTAAAATAATTGATAATTTCATTGAACATTTGGAACACAAAGACTAAAGAAAAATCATAATAAGAAGTTGAGGTCCGGTATACAGCATACCCACTTTCTTACACAGTTACACACAGGGTATTTTAAAAGAGCAACAGCCGCAACGCGCTGCGAACGCATCCATCACAGGGCTTTAAATGCCAGACTGTGTGCGTTGTCTGTGTGCGTAGGGAAACAGGGTGGTGAGATCAGGGGGAGGGGGTCTTGCTTTGCTGGGGGGGGGGGGGGGGGAAACGTGGGGGGTTGCGCTGTTGCATTGGAGTGCCCTTCAATGGATAAATGGATAGATAATAACTTTTGAAAATAACTCTTGCACTTGACGAATGGCTGTTGCCATTGTTGTTGTTGTTGTTGCATTGATTCCCAAGCTCAAAATGGCACTCATGTTGCACACTCACCCACACACACACACGCACCCTGGGTGTTGTCTGCCCCGCTGCCAGCTCCTCGTCCTCTGTTCTCCTTCAGCGTTTTTTTTCCCAGTGTGCCGAAATTTAAATACCCTTGCAAAGATTTAAGCAGAATTTCAGAATTCCATTAATAAATTTTGCTATTTTTTTATACCGTTTATTGCATATATTAAAAATGTTCAGTTAATTTACTGACTTCGAATGTTAATTAGATTTTTTGCTTACATATATTTTTTTAATATATCGAACTTATATCATAAAAAGTTTGATATAATTATATGTAATATATGTATAATAATATTTATTGTCAAGTTTGGTTAGTACAAAAATATAAAAATATAAAAGTTCAGGGTATTATATGATATAGTTATATATGATATATCTATGATCTGACAGAGCTTCGCAAAAATATTTCTCTACAACAATTTTCATCTAAAAGTTATAGTACTCTCTATGCAAGGGTATCAAAATATATAAAGTCTCGACACTGAAAACTGACAGATGCGAAAAGCAACAAACGCTTCAAATACGTGCCACATGTGTACCAGTAAAAGAGGGGAAAGGCAATGGAGCAGTGGGGTTGTAAGAGGAAGTGGGGGGGATACTTTGGACCGGAGCTAGGCGCTATTTACTATGAGAATGGCCAATGTCTCTGTTTGGCGCTGATATGAATTGGAGCTGTTGCTGATGCAATTGATGTCAAAAACTGAAATAAAACCGTTTCAATTGTCGCTTCAAGTGCCATTCAAATTGTGAGTTGCAAACGGAATCGATTTCGGAATCGGAGCTGATATTGAAATTGGAAATTGGGAGTTGGGTTATCTCTTGACACTCTTGGCTAGATCAAGTTCATATGAAATAAATTCCCGCATTAGCGTCTGAAATAAAACATTTATAAAAAAAAGTTAACTATTTTGGTGTTATATTAATTCAAAGCAAAAATAAAGGTGAATTATTCTGTTAAACTATATCAAATAAAAACACGAGGTTACAAACTAGTGGCCAAAGCGCATATTAAATTAAATATCCTACGGCATAGGATAGGAAGATAGGAAGAATCTGTAAGATATACCCCCCAAATGAAAAAAGCGAAATATTTTTCAAACGGTTAGAGTTTTCAGATCCAAGTCAAGCTAAGGACCAAACTTTTACTATATAGTCGTGTGAGATAAGAAATGAATTTACTTTCATATTGAGATATTTTGTTTTAACTTTTAATTAATACTTTTTAAACGCATTTTAGCTATGCAATAGGTTGTTTTTCACACTCGTCTGAGAACTTGTTAATTTTCCATTTAAGTGAAAGTTAGCTTTGTTTTGGCTAAATATCTTCTCTAAAAATTCAGATGATGCAGTGTGAAGATACATCATGTAAATCTAAAGCCTCACTTTGAATTTTTCTTAAGTTCCAAATTCTTTTGATTCAAGTTATAAATTAAAAGTTTTAACTTAAGAATCGAAATAAACATGAAGATCGTTTTTGACTGCATTAAGCGGTGTTTAACTGGGAACAGAGAGTATTGCGCAGTTGGTTATTCCTAAATATATATTGCTTATTGTTTATTATTATATATTATTGTACATACATACTTAGTTCTAGCCTTTTTTCGGTTATCAAATGTTGGCAACACTGCGTTGGCAATTGCGATTGTGCAATAAGGAAAGTGTGTGTGTGTGTGTTTGTGTGACCCAATAACAACAACAATAATAATAATAAACAACAACAACAACAACAGTGAGCAACTATTTTGTAAGTATTACGCTGGCAACAAGCTGTCTCATCTATCAAACGGCAATTGTTAATTGAAAGCGTCAACAACTATTTTGTACGTTGTTATGTTGTTGTTGTTGTTGTTGTTGTTGTTGTTATGATACGACGTTACAATTTCTTGAAAGTGCCTTTTGTTTTTGTTGTTGCACTTTTTGTCTGTCATTTGGCAATTCACACTTAACGGCATGTTGAAGCACCCATCCAGAGACAGGCACTCGAACATGCACACTACCAATTTCGTAAAGCTATCTCGGCGACTCGAGTGATAATGAAAAACCGTTCAATAAAACATTAAAAAAAAGAAAATAGAAAAACAGAAAAATATAACTCTCGTAAACTTTGCAATCAAAAACTAAAAAACTAAAAAAAAAACAAAATAACATGCTGTGAAAATTAAATTGAAGCCCAACAAATCCATTAACGCAATTGTTTTGATAGCGTCTTATTGAGATATTTTCATGCTGAAATTATATTTAAATTGTAATTATCTGATCTGATGTTTAGTCAAATTTAAAACTATTGTTAAATTTTACTATTTTGATTTATATTTATTTACGATATTATTGAACTTAATTCAGCTAAATAAAATAATGAAGCCAATATTTAAATATATTTTTAAATATTTCTTATACAAATCCTTTTTTATGTTTTAACTGAAACATAAATTCATACAAAATAAAGCTCTATAAATCTGTTACTTAAATTATCTTATGTTTATATAATAAAACAAAATAACCTGCTGAATCAATTTACATATAAACCAAGCTTCAGGAAAGTGGCTGAAGGAAAGTTGAATTGTAATTGTTGTTATTTTGAATTCGGTTCTTATATGCCCAATCCACTTAAAAAGCTTAAGGCCGACGCGACAAATATACGAATTGCGAAAGCCGAGAGACAAATTCAAATTGCAATTCGCCAAAAAATTGCGAGAAACAAACAAAAAATACATTCAATTACCAGTCGTGGAGTTTTTGATTTTATATACCCTGTACGCATTGAAAATGGATAAAATAAAAAAGGATAGATTCTTTTAAAATGCATGTGTGAGAACTGTTAATAATATCAACTATATCTGTCTGTCTGTTAATTCGACTGTCTGTATGTCTGTAAGAATTTTAGAAACAAAAAAACGGAAGTTTTCTATTACGAAAACAATGTTAGTTCTTGTGTGAGGGTTAAGATAAAAATATCTATCAAAATTATCGATACCTCTTCCGATTATTCCAAACCCGATATATGTCAATAACTATATTTTTTGGCATTCTTCAAGAGTTTAAAGCCTAGGGACACAAAATTCGACAAGTAGATAACAAGTTTGATTCTTGATTCTTTATATTAGAAAGCCACTAAGATCAGAAAATATTTTACTTAACAAATTTTAATACAAAAGTGATTTAAAAATTGCTTAAAGTGTGGAGACTAAGGAAAGAATCAAAAGAAATTCGATTAAAATTATTTATTTATTTTAGCTCGAAGCTAAATACAGGGTATCTGCCAATTCGCACTTTCAGTTTATTTATTTTTTCTTTCCTTTATTTTGGTTTTGGGACCGGTAACTGCCGAGTGGCCTTATAAGCATACGATTGCGATGGAGATTGGTGCATCCTATGCACAATTTTGATTTTTTAATTAACTTTCAAAAATACCGCTAATATTTTAAACAGTAAATTAAAAAAATAAAAATAAATAAACAGCTAAGAAACAAACAAAACAAATTCGAAATTGAATGAGAAGTCGGAGAAAGAGTCGAACAAAGCGAAATACATGCAAATCAATAATAATATGCGCAAATTTGCATATTTGTTTCACTCTCCCAATGGGGGGCGTGGCACTCAATCGCATCGATCAATGTTTATACACATTCATTCACTGATCGATCTAGGCAAATTTACGCAACCCCCAACAAGCGAAAAATCGAAAGAAATACCTCCCAAATTGCTTATTTAAGATGCGATTTCTGTTGGGCTGGCAAAAGTGACCCCGGGGCGCATTGTTTTGCTACAATTTCCAATCAAAAGTTGCACAAAACAATATAACTAACTTATCAAACTATTAGATTCCCTCCAGCCCCTCTGACACCTTCACCTCCCCCCACCTCATCGGGGTAGAGTTTATTGTGTGATGCGCAATCGGTCCATCAATACCGTTAATTAGACACACAAAAAACCCCATGTGCGTATTTAACAAACTGTGCTAGTTATGTAAAATCCACAGATAAACCCATTTAAATTCCGTTTTAACTCAAAACTGTTGCCAGCTTTAAGGATATATTTGAAGACTCTTTGGATAAATTAATACAAAAATTATATATTATATATAGAAATACAGAAAACGATTCTAAGAACTTTTTTAAAAAATTTGATTCTTTTACTGATGTTTTCATGAAGTAAAAAACTGAATCTGTCCGAAAAAATTAGTGTTTAAAAAAATTGACTTTAATACGCTTTTGCTTATTTTTCAATACATATATATTTTTGCAATTTCTGCTTAATTATTGCCACCTAATTTGTTAGGGTATTTCGAATTCGTTGCGTTCACAATTAAACATATTCAGCTTTCCTTTATTGTTCGTATTAAGTTTTGCTTGTTTTTAATGCGATAAAATGGCCAACTGCGAGTTAAGTAAAACTGGGTAAAGCTGGAGCTTAATTAAGACCACGTCTCGTATCGTATATTGGATTGTCCGCAACGTTACATAAATGGCAATAGCAAAAATTTTAAAACCAGAAAACTGTACAAAACACCGAAACGCGGTTGCATATGCGACTGTTTTTCTTTTATTTTTGTTTCTTCAATTTAATTTTTTTACTTTTAACAAAATATTTTTTCTTTTTGTCAATTCGAAAAATAAGTTTTACAATTTTATTATATTTTGCGAATTGTATTTTTGGCGAGAAAGCTCCGCTAAAGATTCATCAGAAAAAGAAAATTAAATGATTTTTTTTCCAAAAAAAAAGTTGTATTTCAAAAATTAATATATTTTAAATGACGAATCAATCTAAATGAAAATCAGTTAAGTTTTCCAAAGTTTGAAATATGGGAGGAATTAATGCAAGATTTTTATGTTTATCTTATTTTAAAAGTGAAGGTTATGTATAGATAAAAATTAACACTATATAATGAATTATAAGTAAAATATTATGTTATTATAAGTCAAATATAATATTAGGCTTTCAGAAAGTACGTATAAAAAATAATAATACACAAAAAACACAACGCATAATTTATAAATTAAGAGAATGGAAGTATAAATTACAAGTCAAGAGAACATGTAAAATACAAAGCATAAATAATTAAGTGAAATAGAGATTAAAGTAATTAATATGTGCGTAAATGATGTGTTAAAGTAAGTTATAATAAAAGTTATAAATACAGTATAAGTCAAAGTGCAAGTTTAAAGTGCTTAAAGTCAAATATAAAGTATTAAGATGGAAAGATATATGTTGAATACAAAAGTCAGCGATCAACGACAGTGTTCACTGTAGTAGACGTAACGAATCGCATCACGAGTGGTTCTACGACAACGGCAAGGTCAGTTAAATGATTGAATTCGCACGGTTCGTGTGCTTGCAACAAGTTATGCAACAGGCAACGTCAATGGCAACAACAATTTGATAAATAGATAAGCGATAAGTTTTATGATCGCAATAGCCTTGTGAATTTCGGGATTTGCCATAAAACCCAGAAGAGGCAGTCAGACAGTCAAGTCAGCCACAAGACGCAACACGTTGCGGTGGCATTAATCTTCGCCTGCCACAAAGCAGTTGCAGCCAAAAGCTGCTCGCTCCTTGAAGTTCACAGTTCAATTGAGCTTACCGCTAATTAGCTCTGTGCGGATGAACAGGCTAATGGGAAGGGGTGAGGAACGGGGGGTCAGATGGGAAGGGTGAGATATGGGTGGTTTGGTGGGTACTCGAGATGAGCGCATCGTGAGCTAAACTGCTGGGGAGAGAGAGGGGGGGCAGTTGCCCATTAGCCATTGGCCATTGCCGCTGGCAACGCTATTAACCTGGCGCCCAGCAGCAATACTTATATACCCTGTAAACATTGAATATAACTGTTGGTACATTGGTTTCTAGACATTGAATGAAATTTACAAATTTTGGGTCCTTCTCTCCGGCAAGTCTGAATAAAATAATAGAAAATACTTACTCAGAACAAATTTCTGTATAGACACAAGATTTTATACATATATAGATTATATGATATATAGTGGAAAAGTTTTACATATCGTAAAAAGGTATTTTTATGTACAAAGAAGCTGAAACTTTAAGCCTGAAATACCTAACTATATTTTTAATTTACAATAATTACAACATTTTATATCAATTAATTTGAACATTTTCGCTATTTTGAAAGCACAATAGATGAATATGTCAATATTTGACTTAACTACTAAAATAGTTTACTATGAAAAAACTTGACTAAATGTTAAATTTTAAAAAATATTCCGTTTACTTAATCTTATTTTTAGGGAATCCCACTCCCCCAAAATGCATTGAAACCTATTCATAAAAATCGAATATTAAACACAAAGGTAATTTAAGAAATCCTTTGTCTAATGTGAAAAGAAGCATCAAAGAGGCACTCGCCTTTGTAGTTGTGCACAGGGTATCCTACAGTTTGTGCACACTCGACTAGATTACTCTTACTTGTTTTTTGCTTTATTTCTTCATGTTTTGTTTTTTTCTGTAGTATTTTCTTGAGGCTTTTAATCGACCGCCGCGAGTCACTTTTATGTTTTATTTATTGATTTTATTTGTATAATTTTTGTTGTAGTTGTTGCTGCTGTTGGCGGTTGCTGCTGCTTTTATTGCTGCTGGTGCTGCTGCTGCTGCTGCTGCTATTGTGGTTTTGTGTCCCATAATTATGTCACTTGCAGTTCCATAGTCATAAATTTGCACTGCTCGTTTCAATGTACATTCATTTATTTGCACTGAGTCAAAGAGGAGGGGTGGCAAAGAGAGTGGGTGACAGAGAGGGGGGAGGGGAACAATATGCGACACTATTGTGGGAAAGGAACGAAGGAGACCAAATGAAAAGTGCCAATCCATTAAGTGCAAATATGGCATTGGAATGCAGATTTAATGGAAAATGCACATATTGAAATTTATGATACCAACCACTGTCTGTCTGTCCACTTGTGTTTGTTGTTATTTTTTTTATATCTTAATCAGATTCCTGAACGTACAGTTCATTAGTTAAATTCAGTTGTTATACAGGCATGTTCCGCGCTTTTATTTACAACAAGAATTTTTTTTGCGCAAAGTGCCTTCATTCGTTCATTCAGTCATTAATTTATTGACGTTCCATTCATATTCGTTTTGTTTATTTATGATGTCTGTAAGCTTTATATAACCTAATAAATTTGTTTGCTAATGGAATTCAGTAATGAAACACTGCAAGTAAGCAAATTTATTCATTTTGATAACTATATCTTTTGCCACCGGATAATGCTCTCTTGATGAGATGCTGAAATTAGCCACCCACTTGAATTTTAACTAATGCGTTTTTTAGTTTTCATATTTTCTCCGTGCTTTTGACATCTGTATGATAAGTATATGGGGAATGCTTGAAAGAAACACTCGCTCGTTGACCTCTTTTATACATTTTGTCTTGGTATAAAGTTTTCTTTACAAGAAAATAATGCTTTCTTTAATAATACAATTGTTTGCAAGTGGAACGCTGAAATGAAACACTCGCTCGAACCTCAGCTATATTTTTTTTCCTTTTAATTTTGTTCGTTGTTGTATACCTGTTTTAAGTATTTCCAATACTCACTAACTTTGTTCCTCTATTTTCTATATATTGCAGATCTTAACTAGAAGAAGCGAAATCTTAAAGCGAGAGTGAAGTGAGCTAATAACGGTATGATCAGTGGCATTAGCCAACACTCTCATTTCTAAACAAACGAGACAATGCACGACTCTCAGTTGGTGGCCCAGCGATAAATGAAGAGCGAATTTAATCAATGCAAAACAACTAATTCAAATTGAAACAAACGATAAATCAAATACGAAAAGCAATAGAGATAGAGAGAGAGAGTAGCGAGAAGAGAAACGAATAGAACGAAATAAACGATCGATAACGATAAATATCGGCGCCATGGCAATACTTGAGGCGCGGCCGTACAGGCCGTTCAAGTCCAGCGAAGAGTATCTGGAGGCGATGAAAGAGGATCTCGCCGAATGGCTGAGCACACTCTATCCAGAATTGAGCATCAATGCGGAAAACTTTATGGACATCCTGGACACGGGCGTAGTGTTGTGCAAGGTAAGTTAAATTTAAAATTGATCAAAGTTCAATTAAATATTTAAAAACATTGCATAACAGTGTTGGCAAGCAAACAATAAATATTTGTCATCATTTTAAATAATTCTAATTTTATTAAGTTGACTCCATTTGAACTAAAAAACAACACGTAAATATTATCAAACACTTGTCAGTTAACATGAACTTTGACAGCAACACGAGAAAACTACAATGAAATATTTGATATTTTGTATTTGGTGTGGGGGGTGGGCGGGGTAGCGTACTGGGCTTGCTGGGAAGTTGTAAGCAATTCTTTTTTTTATGACCTGCAGCTGTTTTGTCGATAAACAAATTCAAATGTGAAAAGCTCTGGCACACATTTCAAGCAGATGATGCAGTCGACCCAGTCCAGAGATTGGTTTTCGCCCGCCCGGACTCGGGCTCGGACCCACAAAAAACAACACATGCCTCTGATTAGTGGGCGCATCGCAATGCTCCATTGATGTTTGTTTGGTTAGGTGTTAAAAGCGCTAGCGGTTTACGGATTTACGTATTTAGGTGCAACTGGCTGGGTTTTATGGCCAAGTCAGTCAGTATTTTTATACGGCATGAATACTTAACTAGAGCTGGGAACTTCTTCTCTTTTCTCTCGTGACACGAACTTGCACGCCGCCAAAGGCCAAAGGATTTTATTTTGTTATTTGTGTAATATAATTATTCGATACAAATATAAAGATAAAGAGATAACAAATAAATTTTATTCATTTAAAAGCAAGGTTCGAACCTAAGTAGAGAATTTTTTCTCGTGCTTCGATATAAATAATTCTAACACGCGCACATCTCTAAGCCCCCCAACCTGCAGGCTCGCTATCAAAGCCCATCCGGCTCTTTGGCACAGTCTTGAATATTTTGGGGTGGGGTGCAGGTAGGCGATGCCTAAGCCGCCCGGCCGCATCCTGACAACGCCCGTCAAACAGTTTCGTCATGCATTTGCCTTATCCTCCAGGTGGGCAGTGCAAAAGCTCCTTACTAGCCCACAGCAGCAGCTCCAATGAGGTTACCTCCGTTCGTTGTGCCTGAATGAGGCATGGCCAGAGGCCCAGCCACCTGGATGTGCTGCATGCCGCATGCCGCATGCAAATGTATTTGTGAGTGCTTAAAATGTTGCACTTTGCGAAGGCAGCCCGCGAAGTGGCCACAGTCAAGTTTCCGTTCCACTTGCAGTTGCTCCACTTTTTATCGGTCTGGCCATTCAACCTTTTCCTTATCAGAAACAACAGCATTTTCGTCTACTTTACTGTGCTATGAGTTATTTCAAAAAGAAATACCAAAGTCAGAATTTTGACAAATTTGAGCGTCATCTGAAATTCCAATGAGCCATGAACAAAAACACAACCCTAATAAAAATTAGTTGAGTTCTGGCAAAGTTACGACTGGGAAAAGATAAGACCTATCCTTATATGGGAAGACTATAATATATACAAATTTTGTATATGAATTTGGACCAACAATTTTATTTTTAAACTGAAATGTAGGATTAATCTAGACACCGAACCAAGAACAAAAAGACATCCCTCGTCAAAATCGGCTGAGTTTTGGCAAAGTTACGACTGGTGAAAGTTGAGAAATACCCGTATATGGAATCCCTAGGGTATATATTTAGAAAAATTTTACATGAATTTGGACCAAAAATTTTATTTTTAACTGAAATGTAGGATTAATCTAGACACCGAACCATGAACAAAATGACATCCCTCGTCAAAATCGGTTGAGTTTTGGCAAAGATACGACTGGTGAAAAGTAAGACCTACCCGTATATGGGATTCCTTTGGAAATTGGTTAAGTTTTGCCAAAGTTACGACTGGTGTAAGTTGAGACTTATCCTTATATTTTGAAAATATTTTATAAATTATAAAATATATCATAAACTTTTTATTTAAGTTTAAAAAATATTTTAATTTAAAAAATTACACAAATAACTCAGTTGTAGAGATGTTCTATCATATACTTTTTAAAGCCTAAAACTATAAAAAAAAAACTAAAATCCTGCTTGTAAAGTTAATGTGAAAAATCAGCTTGTAAATTTACAATGTTGATAAATGGGTAAGTTTTTGTTATGTGAGAAAATATGCAGTAGCATAGAATTTTGAGATCGATTTCAATTGAATTAAATGCTGCAGCAATATTTGTTGTGCATTTCGTTTGAGCATTTGCCGCTGTCCAGTTCCTGGCCTATACTGTCCTCCTGGTGGTATTCCAGCTTTCGACTGTTTTCGCAGAGCCCTGCCACACTGGCTGGCTGGCTAGCTGGTAGACTGCCACAAATTCCATTATGCCACTTTTAATTACCGATGCGTTGCCGTTGCCTGTTTTGGTTTTGGTTTCGGTTTCGGTTACGTGGCGCATGCCATAAACCTCTGCCCATTGCCAGCAGTGTGTGTTTGTGTGTGTGTGTGTGTGTGTGTGTGTGTGTGTGTGTGTGTGTGTGTGTGTGGTTTGTGCCATTGGCATGTTTGTTGTGATTATGGGCGCTGAGTGGCGCTGCCCGCGGCTACTGGCGCCAGCCTCTGTGCAGCGCCGACAACGTCACGCTGGAGGCCAATAGCCAAGACCTCAACGCGTAGACAATTTGTCTTGACTTGGTTGTTGCTGTTGTTGTCGCTGTTGTTGTTGTTGTCGCTGTTGTTGTCGTTGTCTCTGTTGTTGTCGGCAGGCAGACGCGCTGCACACAGCAGACCAACTGAATGCACTCAAAATCTGCACAGCAAAAAACAAATGTTCAATTCAACTTTAACATTTAACAATTTAAATAGAAAAAATCAACAATTATTGATTTGTAAAAATAGACTAAAAAAATTTAAGCGTAATAAAATAAACTGTTGTTTTAAATAATTATTTATTTTAATATTATTTGCTCAAAACATAAAAAGTGTTATTAAAATTAAAAAAGAAAAATGTTTTAAACACACTTTAAAAAAAAACATAAAAATTAGCAAAAAAAAAAAACGTTTAACCGAATTCAATAGTTAATTTTAATTTTAATTTAAAAAAAACCAAGTATACTTCTGATTAAAGTGAGAATAATCTCTTAAATTGCATCGACTAAATTATGAGTAAAGCCATTTTAGGGTCACTTTTTGTTTAAAGTTCACAACAATTAAGTTTAATTCTGTAAAAAATAAATAAAAAATATAATTCCAAAATAGGAATACATCTTTTTAGCATAAAGCATTTGTTGAACAACAACAAAAATATCTTGCTGTGTATTCAAAGGCTGGATTCCTGATTCTCGTATCGGTTATATGCTGCTGCATCGCTTGGGCTCTCCCGCTGTGCTGCATTGTTTGCGGCTATTCCTGAAAGTAAAAACACACACGCCACACACACACACACACCCAGACAGCAAGAACTGTGCGCAAAGTTGCACCTAGAGGCACAGAATATGGGGGCCTGGTCAAATCGTTTTTAGGATTATATCAGCTCCATATGGTGATGGATATGCGTGGAGCATATAATCATAAAGTTGCTTTGATCTACAGACGGGCTGTCTTTAAATACATAAATGAACTGCACGCATATCTCTATATATTTATTTATTTATCCAGTCACACACACACACACACACACACACACAAACAAATGCCTTGCATTTCGATTTTGCATGTTACAGGAGGGGGGGTCTAGAGGGGGGGTTTGCAGGCTGCTGCCGGAAATGTCATAAGCATAAATTTAATTTTTGATAATTGTGTGTGTCGCGAAGCGTTAATGGAACTTTAATTGAAACTCACGACGCGACGCGAGGCGAGCCGAAGCGACTCGGAGCGGGGCGGGGCAACGTTGCAGTTGCAACAGACGCAGATACGTTGTATCTGCATGCGTTTGTATCTTATGGATGCGCTTTGAATGAATGAAAAACAAGCAAGAATTTGTGATTATCGGTGTGCCGAAGTTTTTATGCCCTCGCAATGATTTGAGCTGATTTTCTACGCTGTTCTCACCCAAATAGTCAATTTTAGACCAACTATTTTTAAGGTAGTCTCATGCTGATAAAATTGTGATCATAAACTTAATCTGATCTAAGAAACTCTAAAACATAATAACAAAGTTTTCATACAGAAGTTGAACTTTTGATAATTATTAAAATTTAGTTTATCTGTTAAGTTTATCTGTTAAAAACTGCTATGAAAGATATATAATTGAGATATATGTTCAATATTCTTCAAAATATTTTTTTAAATACAAAATTTTGAAAAGAAAGACATTTAGTGATTTTAAGACCCTGATAGACATAGCTTGCCTCACTTTAATATTTTAAAGTATATTTTTATAAATATATATTTTCTCCTTCTATGCGTTGCACATTTCGTAACAAATTTACAAGACTCTTTGCAAGAGTATATTAAGGCAACTTTGTAACATGTCTTCATCAGTGTATACCTATTTATATATTTAATTGTATATATATATATTATGTATATACATATATATGTATATCTCATGTACCTATCATCGAGTGGGGCTTCATTTTAGTTCTGAGCATTGCCAATTAGTTAGCTCAGGTCGTTAGCGGCGATCATTAGCGAATTGTCTAACGATCCACGTGGAAGTCGGCCAACAGGCAATTTGGCCAATTTGGCCTAAGATACATTTGCATCTGGCTAATTAATAGCCATATTATTATGTGCCGCAGCTGTGCTGCAATTTACGCACAGTCGACTATATACTTTGAGATACAAATCTATTCATCTAACTACATCTAACTGAGTTCACAACGTTTATCATTATTAAAAATAAAAAGAGGAATTTAAAAAAAAATCAAGTTAAACTAAAAGTGCAGAGATTAAATACTGCTAATTGAGCGCTTGTTATTATATTTTCTATATTGGGGGCTATATATCATATAAAGATGGATTTTTAAAATTTTTAAAAACTGCAAATCCTCCAATTTTTTTTAAATATTATTAATTTATTTCACTGTCTAAACTCAGTTCCTAGTTTGTTGAACATTTTATAGTTCGATTTATTTTTTATAAAATAATAATTAAAATTTGGTAAATTTTTGCATATATTGATTTCAATCGATAAGAAGCTTTGAAGCTTCATTAAGTCAGCTTGAAAGTTTAGATGAATGTAAATGGAATACATTAAAAGAATCAGATAAATAGGTTAATGCTCAAACGATTGATTATCATTACTCAAAAGATTTTTATTTTTTAAAATATAAATTTATAATAATAGATAAACTCAATTTAAAGTGCAAATAAACTTCGGTAAGACAGTGTTAAGTTTTTCTTCTATTTCTTTCAATTTTGTAGTTTTTTTTTTTTTTTGGGCCTCCCGTCAACGATTTCTCGAGTCAACTAATTGAATTTGATAAAGCCGACGACTGCTTTTAATTGGCCAAACACTCACACTGCCAATTATCGCCGATAGTAGACCATGCCCCTGTCTCAGTCCCCCCTGTTCCGGCTCCTGCCTCGCCGATCGGACCCGCATTGAACGGTGGGCAGATAATTGCTTAGCCAGCTCCAATTTGCCTAAAAAAGTAACGGCTCGGGGCTCAATTAAGTGGCCGTTGTGATTATAGCAAGTGCCGCCGCTTGATTTCCGCAGCAGCAGCAACGACAGCAGCAGCAACAACAGCAGCAGCAGCAACGCTGATATCAACAATGGAAACAGACATATATGGAAAAAGGGAAAAGTATTCAAGTGATAAAGGCATGAAATCACTTGGTATTTGGGTTAGTGTGTCTGAATCTTCCGATAGACATATGAAAAAAAATTCATTTAGTACAAGAAATTTTCTGATAAATTTATAGTTAAAAGCTGAAGTAGTACCATAATTACACTAGTAAGTATGATCAGAATTTGCACAAGCCAAATGCTTTTCTTTTGCTCAGAACTCTATAAATGAGTTTAAAACCGATCTGATAAAAAAATGTGTATACTTACATTTTCCGTACTTCCACTCAGGAAGTCAAAGTTTGAAGTCAAATTTGCCTGTGCAACACGATAAACGATAGTTATCGATAAGTGGCAATATATATGCGTTACACAACACTACAAATATTACTGATTTCACAAAACGCACTATAAAATTGCCAATAAATTGCCCAAGTGCTATAAACGAGTAAACAAACAAAAACAAAAAGCGCAATAATAATAAAAAAAAGAAAATAACTTAACTGAGAATTCTTCTTTCTTAAGTCGCATTTGGTTCGTGACTCGCTGGCCCAACACTTCGTGAGCCCATCCAATTTTATAGTCCAACCTCGGTCGTTGCCTTCTTAATTGAGACTCCTCGCCGCCAGCTTGGCTCTTTTCTTTTGCCTGGTTTTTTTTCGCTTTTTTTCATTTATTGGCTACCATGCATACCAAGTGGCCAAAAGTTATTGGGAAATTTGCAACTAAATGCCGGGAATGCAACGCGGACGTGTAACAATGTAATCCAAGCTGAGTGTTCGCTGATCCTAACACAATCATATATATGTTTATGCATATATACTTGTGATCCCATTGTCAACTATTAATGTTAAGTGGAATCTTTTAAACAAAAAATTGATTTTTCATAAATAATTGCAAGTTGAAAATATAGTATTTTCAACTAAATTACCTCAATCTAAACTGAACTCACTTTTTATAGAAAATTAATTTTAGGTCATGGTTTAGCTTTAAAATTAAATAAACAACATATTTGGTAAAAATTCATAAAAATAAAAATTTCATATTACAATTGTAATTCGACATTTTCAGAGAAAATGCATATTCTAAAATTATCCAAATAATTTTAATTTAAATTAATATTTATCATGTAAGGCTTCTAGGTCACTTAAAAACAACATTAAGCCAATTTGTAAACGATGCGAAATCAAAGTAAATTAGAGAAACACCTCGACCGCACAAAGCCGGGTAAAATACCAACCAGTCCGAGTGTATATTATAACTGAGCTTGGGATTCGAAGGACATGTTTACCACTGCCATTGGCTGAAACATTTCCAATGTTGACTCGTTTAATTCGATATCTGGCGATCAGCTTGTAGTTGCAATTCACAGTTTTGTTAAATCTATCAAGATATGCGCATATAGTTATGTTGTTGTTGCTATTGTTGTTGTTGTTGTTGTTGCTGGCACGCCTTTGCCTACCGTCTGACACATATGGGTCAGTTTTACCTTATGACAACTGTCAGCCAAAATGTTGATTTAGTTATTGCCAAAAGCAAATCGAAATGAATCAAATTCATTAGTGCCAATTTATTGTTTGGCATTTTGGCCAACAGATCAAATATCTTTCTGCATCTGTGGCTATATCGCCATTGTGTGTGTGTGTGTGTGTGTCCAGTGACCAACTGTTTGGCAACTGTCGTGCAGCTGAGCTCCATCGGGTCGGGTCCATTGCTTCTTAGTTTGGGGGCAGGCGTCGCTTGAGGCGTGTCTAATCCGATTTGGACTTTATTAACGGTGCAATTTGTACGACACTGTGCTACAATAACAACAACAACAACAACACCAACAACAACAACAACAGCCGGCAGTTATGTTTTATGGCCTGTAACTATGATTGTCCAGGCGGGTGCACAACTATTTTATAATACCCTATAAATATGCAGCCGGAAACGATACCGTTTTGTATATTACATATGTTTATCGTTAGTCGCAAACTTACTGCAAATATTTCGCTGATCGTTTGTGATGCAGCTTGTTTGGCAGAGATTTATCCGCCTGGCAAAGTGCATTGCAAATCAATTTTCTCAAGAAAATCACAGCAATAACTACAGACTTTACTTAAGATAAAATTCTTAGGCATTCACTACCCTTTTTTTTAAGCCGATTTCATAATACTCTATATATATATATCTATATAGGATAAATATTAGCTATTTATTTATATTTATCTGCCTGGCAAAGTGCATTGCAATGAAACTTTATTATTTATTGCTGTCAATGCAACACAACAGCAATTGCAACAACGGGTTGCCGCACAAATTGTATGCTAATCGCTCGAACCCAGCGCAGCGACAGCAGCGGGCGTCCAACTCGATTGGCCAGTTACCGTTCTTGTTGTTGTTGTTGTTGTTGTGCCAGCTGCCCCGGTGTGTCCAGATAACTCCAGATCGTTGCAACAAAGCGCTGCCGTTGCCCGATCAAGCGGGTCTTTATGATTGTTTTTTTGCCGTTGTCTGATTTATGGAGTGTGGCTGACTAATTTGAACTCTGGCGTGTTAAAGTTCTTGTAAGTGGCCGCCACTGTGCGCGCCACTTGGCATCCAAATTGAAAATTTGCTTTTGTTCGATTTTTCTTTAGTTTTTTTTTTGGTTCTTTTTTGCCATTGTCTACTGTTGGCTATTGTTATTGAGCTGGCATGTGCCAGAGCTAAGATCAAGATCGTTCCACCCAGTTGTCAAGTTGTGTAAATATAAACGTTTCTATATACATATATGTGCGTGTGCATTTTATAAATAGTTTTTTTATGCTCCTCTCATCACGCACCCAAATGTCTCCATTAACGGTCAACTGTCTTGCTGCTGATGCTCTATAATTGTCGCCAGTCCAAAATAGAAACAGCACGAGGGGAAAAGGTTAAAGATCGTTTGTTGGCTCCACCACCACAACCTCCATTTCTCCATCCTCATCCTTTTTTCTCCTCCTCCTTGCCTCGTTGGATATATTCGCTGTCAGCGAGTTGCAGTTGTTGTTTTTATGCCCGCTAGCTATTAAAAATACATAAGAAGGGGTATATTGAAGTTGTGCAATGCATCTTTGAGTCGATTGTATATATCAAATAAAGCAAATATATATATCCTGTTGTAATTGCGTATCAGCTTTAAATTTTAATGATTGATGAAGATCGATTGTTTGTTTGAAATCGATAAATGTGTACATAAAGATTATATTTTAAAAGCACATCTAGAAGGTAATTAAAGCTAAGGATACAACATAAGAATATTTACTTTGAAAAAAGTGAATAATCTCTTGGAGTTATATATCTGATTTCTGATAACAATAGGGCATTTAACACTAAAATTATTAACTAGAAATGTTCACTATTTTGACAAGCTGAGAGTACGAGAAGAACAAGCAAAGTGGAGCAGGTTAGTATTGTAGTTCTTTAAAAAAATGTATTAAAAATAGTTGGGTTAATAGTTAATAACTGTACTTTAAATATTCATTAAAAAATACCAATATGCCTGTGCAGAGGACAGGGCATCTGTCAGTCAAGCACTCTCGATTAGAGCGCTCTTTTTACTCACTTATTTGTGGTTTGCCGGCAACTGGGCTGCGGAGGGCGGCGATGTTGCATGCGTCACGTTGCAGTTGTCGTGCAGTCTCAATGGCGACAATCATGTGGCCGCCGCCACAAAAGGAAGTCCAAATCGTTTGAGTCGCCTACAAAATGCGCGGCCAATTGTTGTTGTTGTTGCTGATGATTCATTTTTAAGGCCAATTAAGCGACAACAATGTCCAAAGTGCAAGCCAAGTTTTGCGTCTATTATGTGACAATTATGCTTCTTTAGCCTTATTTGCAACAAAAACTTTTTTTTTTGTTTTGGCTTTTCTAATTGTGTCGACAAATTGCGCTCAACAGGGTCGCACTGGCTGACAGTGTGTGCACACTTTTGCGACAATTAAATGCGAAGCCTTGCACTTGTGCATGTGTGTGTATGTGAAGTTGCCGTAAACAGGGTCACACTTTTGATGCCAACCAGTGTGTACACATATTAAGCAGCTTTCACTGGCAAACTCATGCAATGTTTTTTTTTGTTTATGTATTTATTTACAATGCATTCGTATTGTAAACGCGTGAGTGATGTCTAGAGTTGGGCGCGTGTCGTGACACGATCAAGCACGCATTTGGACAATTTATAAATCATTACATAAAAAGAACCAAAAATATAGAAAAAAAGGAAACTAAAAATAATAATTGAAATTTTGGAGCGATCGTTTAGAGATGTGTGATATAATATTTTTTTAATATAGTTATCAGTGATTTTATTCATTTTTTTTTGAGCACAGTGCTGCTCAGAATTACTGAATTGTGCTGAGCCACTATTTATTTTGAAAAATAAAAAAATGCAAAAATATTTAATATACCAAATAAAAAGACGCCAGGTGCCTTCTTCCAATATTTGAACACACTCGAAGTCGTGTTGTTTTATTGGGCGTTCGTGCTCGTGTTCGTGTTAATAAAACGAAGTCACGCGCCTATTTCTAGCGATGAGTGTGCAAAGTTTTTTTTTGCCTTTGAAATTCCGCAAATAGCCTTTCCAAGCGAACTCGCCCGACACAGGCCCGACTTCAAAGCAAGGCCGTCGCAATTCCCACGCATTTTGGATGCCTCATTGATGGACTGCCGCCGGATTCGACTGTGAGGCCGGCACGTAGACGATTGTCACCGACTTTTTTCCATCTTCTTTATTTTTTTTTTTTTTTTTTTTTTGTCGGAAGAAACGAGTCTAATAGTCCATTGCGGAGCCAATAACAGTAACAATAAACAACAGTTTTGCATGGCATAAATATTGTGAATTGAACAGCCAAATATGAAAAGCGCGCACTGTTTAATCTAGGCAGATGTGTGTGTGTGGGTTGCAATTGTCGTGTCAACGTTTAAAAAAGAGTTCGCGTCACGTTTGTTTAATAAAAATTAATATTTACATATGCTCGTATTTACTTGGGCCAAGCATTGAAATGCTTTTGCGTTTGTGCCCAAAACTGGACAAATAGCCAAATAGACATGGCCTGGCAATTTGCACGATTCCACGTCAGAGATTGCCAGATCGCACAAAGATTTCACGCAGCACACTTAAACACACACACACACACACATATGTTGTTGTAGTCGTGCCAGTGTTTACCTATTTGGGAGCGTTTTGTCATTTGCCTGTTAAAGTTGCCAATCAGTTTTAACATGTTGTCTAACTTAATTGCATTTACTCAAGTGCTTATTAGCCAAAAACTGGCTGTCATAATTTAACAGTGAGTTCAACTAAATGCCAAAACCATAACGAAATATGAACTGTAATGCTGACAGCTTGTTGGAAAAAATCCAAATTTATTTTTCTAAAAAATATATCAAAACAAAAATGTTTTTTATGAGATTCCTCATCTTTTTGATTTTCAATGTCTATTAAAATTAAATAAAATAAAAGAAAGATTAAAAGGCATAATGATGGATTTATTGCTTGCTGTCTTGTCAAAACAAAACTTAATTTAAAAAACGTTAAAATATTATTAAATATTTAAATAAAAATATTAGAGCAAATTTCTTTTTTCATATGCATAGAATAAATATGGATAGATTTTTAACCTTAGCAATTTGCATGTCAAAAAGTTAAATTGACTTTATGGTGTCAAAAACAATAGCTCCAAAAGACCCAAATTTTTGCATGTCTATAGAAATCAAAGTAGAAAATATATGCACAAAATTTCATCAAAAGAAACTTAAAAGAAAATCAATTTCAAAAATATGTGACAGTCTTGTTTGTAGAATCTGCAAGCGAAACTTTACCATGCACTTTACCAGGCACCTGATAAACGCAGAGTTCATCTTATGTTAATTTTTTTTTCTGTCGTGTTTTTTGTAACAGGAAGCACGCACCAAATCAAGTAAATCGTCAACGGAATTGAGCTACCTCTCACAATTTATGGCCAGTTTGTTAGCTTTTATGGTCTCATCCGTTTCATGCCATTTCGTTTTGTTCCCAAGGCGCGCATTCTTGGGGTTTTTTGTTGTTGTTTTTTGTTGTTTTTGGGCAATTGCGACAACATTTGTAACTGTCTTGAGGCAACTTCGTTCGTCGGTGGCGCTCTCACTGCGCGGCCCATAGACTGTCTATCTAATTTGGCCCGAGTCTAAATTCAAGTTTATAACTAAATATGCGCTTAGCAGGTCCGCAACATGGGCGGACGGGGCGGGGCTGGGTGTAGGGTGCCTGCTCTGGATGCCGACACGGGGCGATTGGCCTCGATTGCGTTTTGCGTTTGCCACATTTTTAACAACTTCACCCACATTCAAAATTCGTTTTGGCTTTGGCTTTTTCTCAAAAAAAAGAAACGCAAAAAACAACAACACAAAATAAATAAATGCAGCAACGGCAACAAGAAAACCAGTTCAGTTTGGTTCAATTTTGGCAGCGGCTTTGTCTTGTTAGCTATGTAGACTCTAGTATATATATGTAAAATACATATATATGGCCAATTTTGTTGTTGTCTTAATGAGCACTCCGGTTCCTAGCAACATGCTTTAAATTATATCTATTAGATGCTATATTTTTACACTCAAAATGTGTGTTAATGTTCTTTTTTTTAATACTAACCAAATGATAATTTAATGATCAATTTAAATAAGTAAGAACGCTCTAGTCGGGCATTAAAAATTGAAAACTATTTTTTTTTTTTTGTCAAAAGTTCCTCAATTTTCATTGAATCGAAAATCGGCTTAGTTTTAAAAATCGGTTTAGTTTTGACTAATTTATACATGTTTGAAATATGAGACCTACGGGTCCGAGAGCTTTATATGTCCAAATTTTTCTCAATTGTGCCATTTAAACTATTTGTGGTCAGCCAAATCGATTAAAAATGCAATCTCGTAATTTTAAATTTTAAAAAACATTTTTGACAATGAGTAAGGGGTACATGTTTTTTTTTCCAAACATATCAAAAAAAAATTAATTTTTAAAAATTCATCGATCTTAAATGTAGAATCGATCTAAGTGAAAAAGCCAGACCAGAATTCCATCAAATATCGGTTTAGTTTTGACAAACATAAGACAGTTTGAAATATTTTGCTTCACATGTCAAAATTTTTCTCAATTTTTGCTCAAAACATTTTAATTGTATTTATATTTTTCTAAAAGTGTAGCTTGACTAATTTGCCTAATCAAAGCGTTTCATGATCTGTAACAAATTGTGTTTTGAAGTTCTTTGATCGCTCTCAGCTGAAATAAATTCCCACAGTTTGCACAGTCAAGTTGGCTCGTATCAATTACCAATTGCATATCTGCAGTTATGCTAGCTATGCACACACACACACACACACACACACACACACACACACACACACACACACACATACGCTAACACACATGCCGACTGTTGATCATTGCAATCAGTCGATCAGTGATCTCATCTCATCGATCTTTTGTCCATGGTCGTTTCCCACACCTGAGCGAGTGAGAGCGAGCGAAAGAGAGAGAGAGAGGGCAACAAACTTTAGCAAACAAAACGCCTTCTATGGCATTATGGAAATACCGTTAGTGCTAACGTTTGGCCAAAAAACAAAAACAAAAACAATAGGGGGGAACAAAAAAAACAGCCCAATCAAATTCATAAGTTTCTACAGCCAAGATCAAAAGGGGGCCTCCGAGCAGGTGACCAACGTATCGAATATCTAAGATCTTTACCAGCAACTGTTGCTGTTATTGTCATACCCTGTAATCATTGTAAGTGTTGAAAGGGTATATTGTAGAAATGCGCTTAACAGGCAGAGCTTATAAGTTCGTCTGTCTGCATAAATTAATCTCACAGAGTAGAAAAAATAAAACACCTGATTTTCTCTAAAATTGATATTTAGTTTAAATATGATATTTCAGGAATTATAAAAGACATAGAATTTCATATTTAAATAAAAAGTTTATATTTATTTAAATAAATAAATAATAAAGGGAATATACTTTTTCGATACCTTTTCCACAACCCCCAAATGAAATCAATTCTTAGAGTGTATATATATTAAATAAATAAATAATATATTACAGGGCAACTGTAAGTCGGTCAAGCCCGTCTAGAGCGCCCTTGTTGTTGCTGTTGCAACAATCATTTGGCAGCGATCTATCATTGCCAACTGGCCGAAAGAGACATACACACAATATGGCTTTGGCTAGTTAGTTGGCTAGGAAGTTGTCTATGAGAACCTTGAACCCAAAAACAAAAACAAAAAATTACAACAACAAGCTAACTGGAGTTTTCGTTGTTGTTGTTGTTGTTGCTGTTGACGGCAACGTCGACACGGCCTTTGAAATATGATTTTGAATGGAATAGCGTGGACAGTTTTTTGATTTTGTGATTTTGATTGAGTTGAAAATCAAAAATAACAAAAAAAAAACAAAAAAAAACAAAAAAAAATACAAAACAAGCGTATAAAATTTAAAAGTAAATAATAATAATATAAATAAAGCCGGCGTCGTGCTTTGTTGGCCGTGCTGGGTGTTAGTGTTATGGCCAATGCGGCTATCTGACAATCGGTGGCAAGTCCAATCCACTCCATTAGACTCAACTCTTTGGAGTCCCCTTCTCGCCCCTCGCCCCGCCCACTCCGACAGCCCAAACTCATGACAGCCAACACAATGCGAATTTTTTTTCAAACTCAAAAAAAAAAGCGGTTGACGGCAAATCCGCTTAGGCGTTGGCCAAGTCAGCAAGCCCACACACACACACACACACCCTCTACACAGACGTGTGTGTGTGTGTGTGTGTGTGTGTGTGTGTGTGTGTGTGTAGTCGTTTATACCTTGCCTGTGTGTGTGGCATGTGTAGGGTATGTGAACACATTGGTAATTGCAGCCGGCGCTGAAATCAGCAATTGTACAATAAATTTTATGCTTGCCGTTAACTTTTTTGAAATACACTTGTAGAAAATGGGTATTTTTTTATGGTTAGTTAATATGTAAGTTATTTAATAAGAATACGAAACACATGATATAATACATATATGTATGTATAATCTATAGATCGAGAGACTATATCATTGAGAAATTTAACTGAAAATTTAGTTAAAAAACATTCTTGAATATACCTAATTAAATGTGAACCAAACTCAGCTAAGTGAGTTAAGGATCAGTTTTTTTCATTTTGGAAACTGATTTCGTTCAAGATTCAGTTAAGAGCACAAAAAAAAATTAACATCGAATATCAGAATAAACAAAAAGAATCATAAAGGGTATTGAATATTCGACAGCACGAAAGCAAAAAAATATATATATATTTGTTACATATATATATTATATGTATAGTTTATGTTTATTATATATATAAATTTTTTGCTGCTTGTATTTTTTTTTTTTTTTGCAATGTCATTTTGCCTTTTTTTTTTGTTAAACTTTATTTGATTTAATTTGGCTTTTTTTCAGTAAATGCTTTGCGGAAGCAAAAAACTGTTACGGGCTTCACCTATTTGTAGACATATTTATGCTTATGTATTTATGTTTGTGTTATGCGACATTTAATTTTTTTTATTTTTTTGCAATTGCCTTTTACCTAATGTTATTAACGCAATATTGACACACATTTTGGCCAGGCAGAAAGCAAAATAAAAAAATTACAAAACAAAGCAAAACAAAACAAAAAAATACATATACTTATATGAAAAGCAGAAAAATCTAAGCTAATTACGTGACAGCGTTGGCAACGCTTTTCCTTCCCCAAGTTATAAGCTCATGCTATAACAACAAGCCACCCCCAACCAAGTAGAGGGGAGGGGAGGACTGGCGATTTTTCTTGTTGCAACATCTTTTGCGCTTTCTTAACGACTTTCGCTCTCTTCTTTATTTTTACCAGAATATCAGGCACATGTCACGTTCTGGCGCTTTTGTTGCATGCAACGAACAGAGTTTTGACTTGCCCCACATTTCGCACAATTCGCCTCCCCTTGCCCCACCTCATCTGCCAGTGTGGCCAAAGTCACGTTAATTGCATCGACACCTGACACTCGACTACCCGGTCTGTGACCTATGGAAAGTGCAAGGCATAAATTAACTGAAAACTAAGCCAAACGTACTTCCTTTAAGCACATATGAAAAACTGGGAAACTCTTTATATACAATTATAAAAAATTAATTACTTTTCGAAATAATATTTTTATTTAGTGTTAGTTGGCTAATTAAAAGATTTTGTGGCATATATATGATACATTTTTTATAATATTAATTTTGGATAATGTCATATAAATCTGTGCCATATCTTATTTTTATTTTTTAAATTTAAAGTCGTAATTTAATATAAAATTAATTTACGAAACATATATATTTATAGGTGCATAAAAGTGCATATAATTCTAATTTAATATTTCTATAACAACAAAAACAAAAAAGAATTTAACTAAACACAAATTGGGCACCAAAATGAACTTTTTAATAAATTTGTTTACAAAGTGCACAAAAAGTTGATAAAGTTTTTATACATTTAAGCTCATTTTTAAATTGATTAATTAATGTGCCTCCAGTGTCTGCCTATCCTCATCCATTTCCATAGCCTAATCTTGCAGCATCTCCAGCAACTCTTCCAGCTCTTTCTCTAGTTCCTCATCCATCCTCGCCATGTCCGCGTCGCACCGTTTGCGAGACACCTCTGCGCCAGGTTCCTGGCGACGAAAACACAACCTCAGGAGGAGATGAAGATGGAGACGGAGGCGCAGCCAGTTCGGCACTGACATAGGCCGAAGAATCTACGTCCAGGAAGCTGGTGGTCGACTCCTCATTCCAGCGGTTGCTCTCCCAAAAACCGCATTCATTTTGTTCAACATTCTGCGACAGATCGAACATTTCCACATCCTGATCATCATCGGATAGCAACAGATCATCCAATATAATGTCCGTTGAATGGCTGCGTAGCTTCCAAGCGCCTGTCGCGTCCCATTCACTGAGCATGCCGCATATCGCGAGCAGCTCCTCGCGCAGCTCGTTGGCCATCCGGCTGGTGCAGGGCTCCTCCAACCGGCGCTCGATGGTCACCAGTCGAGTGCGCAGCTGAAGCTGTGTGCCACTCAAATCCGATGCGGATGGATATCGCTCATTATTCTGGACGTAAATCCGATCGTCGCGTGTCTGAGGTCGCATGTGCACCTGGGACACCTCAACGCAGCTACGCTTCTCGGGCACCTCGACGGGCTTCGAGTCAAACAGTGAATCGAACTCGAGGCGACGCTTGTTCACCTGCAGGACAGATTCAACTAGCGAACTCTGTGAGCAGCTGGTGGCCAATTCTGGCTCGACCTCCCATTCTGATTTGGATTCCGATTCCGATGGGGACGATGATACCCAGATGACTTCGCGTTCGAGAGGCAGAGGTGAAACACTCGAAAACCCTGATCCACAATCCTGTTCATCGTCAAAATATATTGGTGAAGTCGACGTCTCAGACTTGCAATCCTTCAACTCTTTCGAATCTTCGAATGATTGCGACTTGTTGTCATCCTCAGAATCTTCCGAGGAAACAATTTCAATCGCTGATTGCTGTTCCGAGATTTGTGCCCGCAACTCGTCTGGATTATCCGATTCGAATGACTCCTCCGAGAGTTGCGTGCGATTGATGATCCTTTGGCCCGACATCCATTCGGACATATCGAAATCGTCGCTCTCAATTTTGGCAATGACTGCTTGATTCCATTTCTTTACACGATATGGTATATCAATCATATTCGAATCGTGATCCATATAATAGGTGAACAGCTTGCCCTTGGAATCGATGTCGTTAGGATCGGTTATATTATTCCAGCGGGTATTTGTTGCCCGATTCAATTTTAATGGATGCCAATGTAATTTCTCCATAAAGCGTTTCTCATTCGACAAGATAGGGAATTTGTTGGGTTTCATCATATAGGCAAAGGACGCCAAAGCTGCGCCCATGCGCATCAGCATACACCAGGAACGAATGCGAATGCCACAAAATTTGGCACAGTGTGTTAAGAGAGCAACAGCGTTCACTTGCACCGTACGGGAGAGAACATCGTTGTCCGGCAGCTGTAAAAAATCACGCATAAATTGTTCCATGTGCTCATCCGGCGGAGAGTTCAATTGACGCACCAGCTCCGCGTCCTGAAAAGCCTCTATCATGACAGCTAGCTGCGTATTGATCGACGGATTCAGATAAAATTCGCGGACTGCGCGGACTGCGCGGGAAGGCTCAGTCTTGGCCTCACTCAAATCTTGATGGTCCATATTACTGTTGCGGCATGGGTTCATCTTGAACGGGTTCGACCAGTTCAATAACCAAGAAAAATCAAAAAATTAAAAAACAAACTTTTTACTTTCGAGAACGAAGTGAGTTTGTGAAATGCTATATCTGTTATATATCTGCAATGGGATTGTCAACACCAATATCGATTGGAGACTGTGCCTGGGATGTCAAAAAATACACATACAGTGAATTAATAAAGTTTGTATGCAGCGAGCAAATCAAACTTCAGGCAGTGAAAAAACATGAAAGCAATGCATTTACAACAAATAAGTGGGTATATTTTAAAAATAT